>JARLTB010000248.1:4142500-4267500 GCA_030141615.1 Unio pictorum | reverse complement strand
TATTTATGTTTATATATAATTTTGCTCTTGCTTCTTTCAATATGGTATCAGTTTGGGTATAATTCAATGTACATCATTAAATGTAGACGTCTCGTAAAATGTATCTAAAACTAAAAAATGTATTATTAAAATCTGTGTTTCAGACATATACAAAATAAAATGTGTTCTCTTACATCATCCTCTTGCCTTTGACGTATTCTCCCAATTTCGGCACCAGTTAATGGAGTTATTATTTGCATCAGTATCATAATTACCAACCCCTTGCTGATAGTAGTCATCTCAGCTAGTGAATAGAAATATACGAAATCTCAGTTAATAACATTTAATGAATCTTCAATTGTTGGCGCATCTTCTTTTTTATTGGTTCGTTGGTATCATATTATACGCCATTGTTTCGGTGAAATTACATCGATTCATGAGAAAGAGTTTTAAAAATTTCCTTACAAATGTTTGCCTTACGGCACATTACACTCTCGTCAGTCATACCAATAACACCTACGACTGTGAAACGTTCCTCTTAAAAATAATTATATATTGACATTACTTAAGAAAATAAATATATTGCAAATTAAACGCCAAGTCGTGCATAATATTACTTGCTGGTCACGTTTTACTTTATTTAATACAAGTGTACACTATACATCGGATGGAAAGAGTTTACCTTAATTCCCATCAACCTGTCAGACGAAAAAATAATGAGGATCACTACTGTTAGTTAGAGCTGAAACTTATAGGTGCATGCATTCAATATAACACCTTTGCAATCGTGCGAATTTTAAAAACTTTATACTAACCGATTTTGTTTCTGTGAACTAAACGCTGTGAAGATCTATATTCTTTGAGACGTTTCAAGAGCAAACTATACGTTGGACCGTTCGAAGCCATTTACAGAGTCATGCTTAGCGCGATTTTATATAAATACCAATAAAGTAGTTCAATGCTAATTACATGTCATGTAACAATTTGGTATAGTACAGACACCTGCTGAGCTGAAAGGCATGCTCTTTTGCCAATTTGCCAAGAATTTGAAATGAGAAATTAAATGTCGTATGTTGGTGGGTCATAATTATCCACAGATGAGCAAATGAAATGCAAAGAGACTAAACATATGATACAACTGACCGACATAACCTTGCCATGTATTCCTGTTCTAATTAGTTTTGCCCTTTTCAACTCGACAAGTAGCTTAACGGATCTTTGGGATGTGCGCATGGAATAATGGTTCCGTACTGGTCACGCAAGTGGAATAAAGGTAGCACCAAATGATAAAATGGTCTGATGAAATCTGATTGAACTATCATTACATACAAGTGGTTGAAGTAAGAAGTTTAGATATCAAATTAACAAAGAAAGATATAAGTGAGAAAGGAAGATGCATGATCGTCATCATAGGAAACATCTTACGAATATATAGTGTTCAGCGATCATATTGTTTACTGTAGTAATTTGTCTTTGGTGCTATTGATGCTGTTGGTTTTGTTTAATGTGTTAGACGAAATAGTTATTTTCATTATAGTTCTGGTATGATGTTTCGTGTTAAGGAAGTTCTTAATGTCACTATTCTATTAACTGGTCTTGTTTGAAGAATTCAATAACAATTTGAAATAGAAACATCACGTCTCTTTGTGTCACCGTTTAACGTATTATATGCTGATTATGTTTTGATGGGGTGTCTCGTTTCCCAACTAACATAGATATGTGTTATTTGCCGTTAATTTGACTGAATGTTTATCCTAAAGTATGTATCCATTTACATGATAATACCCATTTAATTATTTTGAATTGTCCCCTGTGTATAGTGTAAGCAAACGAGGAGAATAACATTGAAACGCAAATACACCACAAAATAGTTATCCGTCAATATAACGTCAGAATGCTCAAATAACTCTTATTTCAGTTTACTATGATCTTTTCTAATGAATTCAGTAGTTTTTCTACCGTTTTCGTGTCTGAAAATTCTATTACTTTTATATCAAGTTAGTCCAAAACATCAAAGGAAGAAACAAAAATAAAATAAAAGAACTAAAAGTAGTATAGATACATGGAAAATTAAAAGAAGCAATATAAAATCCTTACAATTGTTTTATTCTTATATTTACGTCTAGTTCGTTTTTTTCTTTTTTGTGTTCATTAAGGTTATTGATGTTGTTTCCGACGTCATCGAACCATTGATGGTTGCATTTTAGATTAATTTATCTTATTTGTAATTTTGGGGAATTTGTCAAATCAGTATTAAAGCGGTAAATTTTCCAGTGCATTTATTGCCGACAGTATAACTCAAGATCTCACAATGTGTGAAAAAAATGCTTCATTAGCCTTGTATAAATGTTTCCACAATCATTTCATGAAACTATTCTAAAAGCCGACAATCACTTATTTCTTTTTATTTTCGTATCACTGGTTAATTTCATACGTATTTTGTTTGTAGTTTCGAATTGGCTTTGATATATAACTGATGGATGGAGTTGGGCCAGCATGTATAATATCATCAAGGGTAAACATGTGTACTAAAATTGTGTTCTATAGAGACACTCCTGACATCCTTGATTCTGACCTTGGATGTTTGTTGCACCGAGTTCCGTTTACAACTCGAGTGAACGTTTTATTAAGAAGACTAATGATAGCTAAATGTATCGTTTCCTAACCAGTGCATACAGACGGCCTTTACATATTTGTTTGCTCCACTCATTGCGTTGTTGTGTTGAGCTTGTAAGTTTGGTTATACATATTGTGAATGGAATATACTGGAAGTTCTGCAGTTAAGCATTATTTTGTGGTATACATAAAACTAGTTATGTTCGTTAGAGTTCATCATTCAAGTCAAGATATGAGCATGTGTACATTTATTCTAGGATTTTTTAATTCAGGTAGAAATACTCCTTGTTTTTGCCATTATATCTCTGCTTTTTAATGATATACTGTAAATATTATGTGAAGATTATCACATTATGTAATTGACATCTAGGTAATAATGTATGGCATGCAACAAGTCACAATATGGGGTATTGTGTATATTTATTTCTTGGAGGTCCTGGAGTGATCGATCCAGTTGGTTGAAAAAGACTCGTATCCCGTTGTTAAGTGTTAAGGCGAAAATGCTTTTTGTCAGATACTATTAGGCTGACAATCCAGGTTTAGTTTGGTGAAATAGAGTTAATAGGTCAGAGTATATATCCGATTGGCAATGTTATTGGGTGTTACATGGGTCATTGCCAGCAGCCACAACAGGCACAGGCGGTTGCTATTCTTGAAAGGGTCCCGTATCATTGGCCCACTCACTGATAGTATGTTATCTGACTTCTATGTCAGTTTGTTCACGGAAGCATTATCCACGAACAGTTATTCTGCCGTTCAAAGGATACAAGGAAGTGGTTATGTTCTGCCTGAGGTCAATAGGTAGTGCAATGAAGTATCTGCTGGGTAAATGTATAGTCTTGTTCAAGTTGGCAGTTACAACTCAATTGACTACTTGTGTTCTATTTACAATGACTCCATTGGACATACGAATAAAACTGTTAACAAGGACACCGGAATGAGTTTTAAATAATGGTATACTGTTTACCTGTAACATATATTTTATGTTAAAGCAATCTCTTCCATATTGTTGTTCCATTTACTGAATTTATATTGCTTCTTCTGTTTCTTATCATCATTTTGTAAACATGACGTGTATAATTTAGAGATTTTTCAACTATAACACGCATTGGTCCATGTTAATTAACTTCTCCGTGAGTGCAATCTAATGTAGACTGAGTAGTTTTGGAATGCGTGGAATAAGGCATATTTATAATGGTACTTCTAGCATGTGGATATTAGGTTTATAGGCTATAAATATAACTTTCTGGTACCATGTACAAAATGGAGACACTATGTAAATATCATTGTGTCTATTGCTTGGTCTGGTCAGTAGCGTGATCTTTCTTTCTAGTATCTTCAGATCAAAAGGGTTTAGCTATATGTAGCACGTGAGACTTATGAAAGCCTAGTTCTGACATTTCTTGTTCTAAATCACATTCCCTTTTAGTATTTAAACTTAAAAATCACTAGTAAACAGACACTAACAAAGGTTTATAATAACCATGAAGCCTATAAAAAAGATATCTCTGAACAAGAGAGATATGGAGAGAGAGAGAGAGAGAGAGAGAGAGAGACAGAGACAGAGAGAGACAGAGAGACAGAGAAAGAGAGACATACATACATACAGACAGAGGATGAAGATTCTTATGTCGTTACCACTACTATTTAAAGCATAGTACTGAACTTTATATAATTTTATATGACTCCATTATATATATATATATATATATATATATATATATATATATATATATATATATATATATATATATATATATATATAGTTGATGAGCGTTTAGTTTTGACTAAGCTAACCAATTAGTGTTTGGGGTATGCTGATTTATTTATTCAAACGGTAATATAGTGATGACTTTTGGTCCTCATTAAAGAAGGGCAAATGAATTTGAAAACAGATTTTTTAATATTCGCAATCAGTGGAAAACTGCATTTGTTGTCGGCAAAGTTGGAAGGAATGTGAAGAATTCTCTCTAACAATTTTAAAGCATAATAAATCTATCTGACCTATGATATACATGCAAGTTATTGCATTCGTAAATTATATAAATTAAATATATTTTGAGTGTGTAAGCTGGTTAAATATATATATATATATATATATATATATATATATATATATATATATATATATATATATATATCTGTGTGTGTGTGTGTGTGTGCGTTATTCTAAAAATGATCCGAGCAGCTATGTTTTGAATGTTCTGAAATTTATGGAGTAAATATTCTGACGAACCAGACATAATTGAGTTACAACTGTAAAGTCTTGAAAATACTAATGAACATACAAATGTTTAAGTGGCATCAACTGAAAGATATTTACGAATGGAACTGATGCGCCTCGGTTCAATATATGCAGCCTTGCATATATTCATGACATGTTGGTGCAATGTGAGAATACTGTCTAGAGTAACACCTAGGTTTTGTACTGACATAAAATATAATGTTAGTGTCGCTGATAATTATTGTCTGAAGTAAAGGATGTAAATGAGAAAGTCTTTCTGTTGCGATCAGAATAACCTCAGTTTTATAATTATTCATCTTCAGCTTGTTACATGTTATCCATGATTTCAAATCAGACACGCACCTCTTTACTACATGGATGGTATCATCAACTTCAGTCACTGCTTGAAAAGATATCTTTACTAGCACTTAAAAGATAAAGAAAGACCAATTTTGCTTGACTTTTACTTAGCTTTAATACAAATTGTAAGAAAACGTTAAAGGTATTAAAGATGATATTTACAAGCAATTTTAGGGTCCTAAAATGTAAAAAAATGGCCCACTTTTCCTATGAACAAAAGGTGCATGAAAGAATAACTTTTAGTTTGTAAAGAAGTAGTAAATTGTTCCATTAAGTAATTAAAGGGAACCAAACATGAAGAATTTACAAATCAGGAAAACTTCATGTCGATGGAGATGTCTGTTCACCTTGGTTAACAGTTTTACTGCATACTAATATGGGTTTATGTCGCAGGTAAACGTTAAAAGAAGAAATGTAAAGAACAAACTAATAAAACAACAAGCTATGACCATCATCCTTTATTACAATATTAATTTGCTCAATAATTCAACAATGACATGTACAATGGAAAACAAGATATACAATCACAACATCCATTTATCTGACAATTGCCTTATATTTAATATACTTCAAATGTATATGACTGATTAAACATAATGCATGCATTTATTAATTTATTCAACAATTGCCTTATTAAATAATAATTTCAATAGCTTGTCTCAGGTAAACAAGACGAGACACTACATGTTTAATGAAATTCATATTACAATAAAACCTGTCTTGAAAGACCATTGCTATGTGAGACCACCAATCTGGAAAGACCACACTCTCAATGCACAAATTTATTGATTATATAGCACTATAATCTGCTAGGACAGACCACCTGTCTTGAAAGACCTAAATGTTTTGGCAAAAGAGGTGGTCTTTCAAGGCAGGTTCTACTGTACTATGTAAAATTATGTAGCCATATACAATTTTCCAATGTGAAAAAGTGCAGCAGGTCCCTTACCACCATACTAAAATATGAGAGCAGTAAACTAGACTTTTTTGTAATTATGCAAACAAGAATTGTAGAAAACATGTAGTTAATATACTTCTTTCCCAATGATAGAAATTAACTTTGTTGTGCTGTCTAAAGCTTTATTTTGTGTTAAAATCTTCGACAAAATGTAAATACATTTCCAAACATTAGTTCTCATAAAAACGCAATGTCCTGCCAAGCTAATCTCAGCTTCAAATATCACCATGCCATTTCGGTCAGGTTGTGAAATAGGTCTTTGTCAAACTGACAGAAAAGGCAGAAGATGTTCATATTGCATATATGCCAACCCCTGACGAGGAAAAAGCGTAATCCAAGTAGTCAAAAAGCAGAATCGAAGCAGAAAAAGCATAATCCATATATAACATGCTACAATTTCAATACACAATGGTTTATTTGTCCCTTGAGTCTTTTAACATCCTTTACTGTTTCAAGTTTTCATATGTAACAATTTTAGCTTTACACGCATCGACTAGAAGTCATCATAAGACTATTAGCGCAAAAATAATAAAATTCATTCCACACAGCCTGAAATAAATGTCACGTGATGCTGCAATCTCGTCTTAATATTTTGAGGATTCTGATATTTTTGGTTTCGTAAATTTTTTTTTTTGGCCTTTTTCTAATTAATCTGGGAAATGTTTGAAAAGAAATATTTTATTTTCGCTCACATTAATGCAGACTTAAATAAAATATACTTTTCAGCTCGAAATATCTTTAGACTGGTTCTGCAGCAAATATGAATTGGAACATAGAATCTGCACATAAAGATTAAATTTAGAAAACCAGTCTGCTCTCTCCTCACTAAGCATACAGAGGCTATAAATATAATTTGAGGTCAACAGTAGAACTAGGTTAAAATTAGAACATGATATTGTTAGGAAAGTGGACACAAGTTCACAGTCAAGCATACTCTTATATTGTAGTTAAATAAAAGCCATGTTTTCTAAAATACGGACTGTGTGATTAATATAATGTAATAATAATAAAAAAACAAATAATTCATTTTTTGGAAGGTGGATATACAGACAAAATGTAATCCATATACATTTAAGCGTAATGCGTATTGTTGCATGTATGCTATTGCATCAAACATGTGCTCTTCTGGCCTTTCTTAGTAAACAATAAGAACTGAGCACATGACACACAGGAAGGAAATATTGGACAATATATGTTTGGATAGGATTCCTAGGCCTGGAGTATCCACTTAGACTCCTCTGGGACATCAGGGGTGTCTTTGTCCTTTATCACTCCCCGCGTTCTTTTCAGCAGAAGCCTCTTGCTCCTTGTTCAACATATATCCAAATATTTATTGTCCAATATTTCCTTCACTTTTTGGAAAGTATCTGATTCCCATGAAGGAGGTTGGGAACTCAGCACACCATCTGCCCCTTCTTCGTCCGAACTCGTGTAGATTTTGTCCAGGACCTTCCTTACTTTGATTTTCTTTTCCAGACTCCACGTTTCTTTTTTGTCCAAAGCAGTGAGTCTTCTTTTGGATTTCTGTTAAATTATAAATAAGAAAAAAAGTTGACTGCACTTAATTACTATATATATATATATATATATATATATATATATATATATATATATATATATATATATATATATATGTATATATATATATATACATATATACACACACACACACATATATATATATATATATATATATATATATATATATATATATATTTATACATATATACACAGACACATGCAGGTCTCTTCTACTTTAACACTAGCCGTGACAGACATAAAAGTGAAATGCCTAAGAGGTGAGTTTTCCTCATCATGATGTGCAATATACATAGTACTTTTAAAAAATAATAATAATAGTTATAATGAGGACTTTAAAACACTAGACAACACCTATAACATAAAAAAAATAAAAAAACATAATGGTATTATTACAAAAAAAGCAAACACCATGAAATTATAAAAAATAAGAACATTGCTGGGCCCCGGTTGTCCATATGACTTCATTTTCAAAGTGGGAATAATGAGTATACTATTGTCAGAAGTGGAGCAGATGTATCTTGCTGGTGTGTACACATGGTCGAGTCAGATAGACATGTTGGACTGGAATCCGCCAGTGAAACATAGCACAAAGAATGAATTTAGTGTTTGATTCTGGATCGAATGCAAAGCCAATATAGAGTACAGAGCAGCGGAGAGATGTGCTTTGATCATGGTACTCAAAGTATGATTCGAGCAGTGGTGTTTTGAACTTTTTTAAGTTTTTTGAGTAGATATTGCGATGAACCAGACAGAATTGAGTTACAATAGTCCAGTCTGGTCATACCCGCATTGCAAAAAGGAATGTGTTACACTGAGTTGTTTTATTTGGAGAACTGTCTACATATATCAAGGCTCGAAATAGCAGTAGTCCGCTAGCCTGAGGCTAGCAGATTTTCCATTGGACTAGTAACTTTTATACTGTTATAAGTCTGATGGGTTGGTAAGTTTTGGTTATCAAGAGTCAGAAATTGTTTATGCCATTCCCTAATAAAGAATTGACTTAGCAGATGTTCTGTACAATCAAAGCAGTGGCCATTGTAAACACGGTCATAAAATATTAGCATGAGAAGATGAAGCCAATTTCTGCCTCTGTACGGTGAGTTTCTATTACAAGAATCCATTTCATTCATTGCATTTCACTTAACAGTGCAAATTATGTTCCAATAATTAACAACAGAAGTTTGATAATTGATCCTAATTAATCTGATAACGAATTAAATGAAGAAAAAAATGATGTGATTTGACACTTTATATCCTCGACCACAGTAACAAACTACGAAGCGGTATACCACACAAAAGAACACGGCAAAAAGTATGTTTAAAAAATTAGTTCATAAGGTTATTTTTTTATTTTTTGCTACCCAAATGCTCCAACAGTCACACACAGGAAACTACATATTTCTATTGAAATAATTATAAGAATTAGATCAATTTATTACGATGACATTATTGACATCCTTTCCATACAATTACTTTTTTATGATGATAAGAATAGTTTTTTTTTATTATTTTCCCTTACAAGAATTAACAAATAATTGGATATTGAACTTTAAAATTGAATTTGTAAATGTATATGAATGCTGTGTGACATTGTTTTGTGAACAGGACTAGTATAGATTTGGTAGGAAATTTATGCTGAAATTAAGCTCTGCATATACATACGTATGTATATATATATATATATATATATATATATATATATATATATATATATATATATATATATACACACGCACACACAGAGGGTTAAGTTCACATTGATAGCAAATGGTAGCCATTTACACCCAGTCGAGTTTTCAGTCAAATTGTGAGAAGACTGGTATTTAATGGATGCATTTTGTGTGTCTAAAATGCATAGTCTCTCTACCTCCATGAAAATAAATTAGTCAGTCCATAAACTGAAATGAAGAGTATATTGTTTGCCGCTTGTGTCACAAGGTTACATGCACAAATTATCTAATATAATAATAATAATACATGTAATAATCTGATAATGCAGGCAAATTTAATTCATCAACTGTATCACCTCTTTCTTCCTCTCATATCGCATCTGGCGTACTTTGTGCTCATCTAATTTGTTTGTTGTCTTTCTTGTTTCAGTCTCCTTTTGGGTGGTGTAATATCTTGTCATACAGCTGTGTGAAAAATTAAAGATACATTGTAACGAAGTATTCTCAATGTCTAGGTACACTGTATAAAAATTATGAATAGTTTAAATTTTTTATAAGTTTAACAGTGTCATTGGCCTCAAACAGTAAGGCAGATGCATGCCACACAGAACATTGGGATTTGATTCCCATGATAGCAACATTTTATTTTACATTTATTGTTATTGCAATCTGTTTACTTGTAATGCAAACTTAATGACAGTTTTAATTTTTCAATGAAAAGCACTTTGAAGTTGACTTACAAGCTGAAATTAAATCTGAGGCTGATGCAAATTTCATACCTTTTAGAACCACGCAATCTACAATGGGATAAATTCCTTGTACATAATTTTTCATAAAGTGAGTCAACTTCTCATTGGACTGATCACTAAATCTGAAGAAGAAGAAAAGTCATTCTTTTCCAACATTTGTAGTCTACTTGTATTACCCATTCATACATAAAAATGCACATCATTGTTGGATGGGGTGTATCAATATGGTATTGTATCCATGAATAAACAATAGATGTCCCTGCTGTTCATGATTATCCTTGTTTAGTTGTCATGTCTTTATTGGAAAGTATACAAATATGGAAAATGTATATATGGATTCTGAAATTTCAAGAACTTTCAGCACACACACAAAAATGTGGCCTGTCAAAAGAGCAAGACATAAAAGTACAAAAATGTAGTCTGGTAATCAGGTATAATGTGGTTTATGAGTTTAATGGCATTTTCCAACAAATGATAGACTATAGATGGTGGCCAGTATAATTGGTGGAGGAATAATCTGGAGAAGAAAAAAAAAACTGAAGAACCACTCACTCACAAGAAGATACTGGCAAGCTTTCTCACACACCTACATTGGTTGAGCCCAAAACTCAAAGCCACTAAAAGGTGAGATACCAGTAATCATTACAGGTGAACACCTTAGATCACTCATCCACCTGTGGCCCTCTAATCTGTTTTAAATATGGAATACATATATTTACAACATATATTTAATTTCCTTTGACTACGTTAAGTAATTTTGGCCCATTTGTGCTAACAAGGTTTCTATGGAAAATTTCAAGTAAAACAATGTACTTAAAAATGATTTTATTTAGTTATATGGCCTGAAATTGAATTAGGCCATCTTCAAATGCAAACCAAACATTTCTCTGTTATACAGCTTTTGTGCAATAATGCTCAATAGCTTAAAATCGAGTCCGTGTGCAGTAGCAGTACATGTATATATAAAAATATGTTACAGATATTTTTCTTATAAAAACTAATGTAATTACTAAGAAAGCACAGGTCCTGCAATACAATGTAAGAAAACTGGTACAACAGCTACCTGTAAATTTCAGAAATGGAATGGAAATTAGTGGTCATTCTAAATGCAATGCTATATCCTAATCATGTTTGAATAATTTGCCTCAAGCATATTAGCCTCTTTTTGTCAAACTGCCATGCCAAACCCCTGTCAAGTCCACTGGCATATGCCTCGTGGACTGCATTCTAAAAACGAATTCAAAGTTGAGATACAGTATAAGGAACTCTTATGGCTTGCTATTACAAATTACAAACTACTATTTATAGCATGTTCAACCTTAGATAACCAGCATCTTTTAAATTTAGCCTTTTCCCAGTTATTACTTTGCGACCAGATTTTACTACTACATTAACAATACAAGTATGTCAAATTTTAATATAATATGTCAAATATTCAGGCTGTCCTAGCTAGATCTGATGCTGTACAGAATTGTTCATTTTTACTTGATATGTTTCATCCCAACTCGCTTGAATGTGAATGACAGAAGCTAGTCATGTTCTGCACTGACTGTGTAGTATATAGGGTTGAAACAGTACACCTGTGCCATGTATCGATACGATTAACAATATGATACATATCGGTTATCAATTTAAACAATAAGACAAATGACTAATAATTATTCATGACTGCTACTGAAGATTAAAATAACTTTAAAATCAAAGTTAGATATTGTTTTGTATCGATGTTTCACCTCTTGTATAGATATGGCAAAGGGATCAAAACATGGATATATCGATGAATTATGTCACCCATAGGAGTATACACACCCTGATCTGTAATGGGGCTTTAATTGGCTCCTTCAAGTTTGCATCTGTCTCTTCTAATTTAGTCTTCAGACTTCTAATTTTTCTCTCATTCTTTTTGATGGTCCTTAGAATTTCCTTCTGGTTTTGAAGAATCTCCTTCAAAAGTCCCTTCTCACTTTTATCTTGAAAACAGAAGAAATAAGAGAATTACACACCAGCTTCCTTAAAACAAATGCATCAAAAACAACATGCAAAAGAATATGGGGCATAGTGAGACATCTACATATTCCTATATATACAGCCCTTTCTCACTACATTGTTGTCCACAGGATCAATAAATTAAAACAATGGAATTGATTGTCATACCGGCCTTATATAAGGCATTAAGTGACATTGTTAGAGGGACACATATTTGCGAGGAAGTGGAGTACATCAATTGTTGTAGGGAAAGACAGTCATATAGATAATTTTAAATATCTCATTTTATCATGTTTACTATTATTGTCCCCACACGTACCTCAACAAATTGAGACAACTGTAAAAACAACTATTGTAATGTCTTCATTTCTTATAAAGAGCTTTGCTAGTGACTTTTTAGATATCTGATATAAACTTAAAAAAGTAAACTTTAAATCTTAGTTCAGAAAAAATTATTCACTTTAATATTAGCAAGTGATTTTGTTTCAAAATTGCTTTTCTTTGGGAATGGGTTTAACATCTAACAAAAATCTGGGGGGAAAAAGAAAGATAAACTGCATTGGACCAACATTGTGAAATTTTTAAATATTGTATGGGTTAACTAGTAAATTAAAATTATGACCGCTCATTAAATTTGATTAAATTTCTCAATGCTCTGTTACCTTTGGCAAGTACATGAACAGGGGTGCTACATGCAGATATCCTTTGTGCAGCCAATGATGTACTAAGCTTCAGCGACTGATTGTGACTAGAGTTTGTCTGAAAAGATCATGAGTCGATGGAGAAAAAAAGATGATAAAGTTACTCTACAACTGACACCTTTATTCAATCTGACATAAGACAGAAATTTATTTTTACTGGTAGCATTTAATTTTTACAACCAATAACATTAGCTCTGAGGAGCTATTGCTCCAGCAAGAAATAAAGCACAGAGACAGTAATGGGCCTAGGGGTGCTTTAGAAAGAAGAAGAAAATACATTATATCACACACAGACATTTCCATACACATAAACATTCATATTTAAAGAAAGATTTAAACAGACATTAAATCATAACATACAAAAAGAATACATGTATACACAGCATTCTCATTATCAACTTTTCACCAGCTAATTTAATTTATTACTTTTTTTAAATTAAAAGTACATGGCATTGGCTATCTTGTCAACTACAAGAGGGCACCTTGTTATTGAAAGTCAGTTTGCTGTCCAAGTGGAAAAACATTTTTACTTTTTCCTTACGGTGAAAATCGTTATTGAACAATCTGATATGTGGTGAAGAAATTCAAATGTGAAAATTACATATGAAAAAGCTAAAATGAAAACTAAATACAGAATGGAATGTCAATGATAGCTGGGGAAAAGAAAGGGGGTCTTCAGTGGGCAATTAAAAAAAATATACTATCCTACCTCATCCAAATCGACATCAGACTCCAACGAATCAGTTGACAAGAGTCTTGCTCGGGAATAGCTCGTTGCCCTTGCAGTTTCAGCTTCTGGTCTTTTGTATTCAGATTCAGATTCAACGTCCGATTGAAGAGACTGGCTCATCTAAAGGTGCAAATCTTCACCGCTCAGATCATCAGACATTCTTTTTTTTTTTAATGGCGAGGCTGTTTGAAATGGCGGTTGAAATCTGCGCCAAAACACCGTACTAATTACACGATGATGATTGATTAGCTGGATTACAATTATGTGCTGCGGATGCTGAGCTGCGCATGCGTAAGTAATCGCGTTGCTACAGCTTGATTCCGCTCGAGTCAGTGATAACATACGCTTCGCATCACGATTAATGTTTGTTTACAACCTTGTTGCCAAAAAGAAAAAAAACAGAACATAGTTCAACATTCTGATGCTGCATGAAACATAGCCAGGTAAGTAGCCTTAAAAAAATATAACATTCTCAGTTTCAAGGGGTGGGAGTGAGACTCAGAGAATGCTGGCGGATTAGGCACAAATTACTGAATTATTTACACCGAATTCCAAGCTGATTTGGACCATTTTAAATATGTGTCATGGATGTAAAAGTGATATTTACATTTGTTAAAAATATATTTCTCATTATTTGCCAGGTATCCTGTCCATTTAGTATTTATACAAGGAAGGGGATGGGGTTAACGGTTATGCTTGAGGGTGTGTGTGTTTGCGTGTGTGTATTCTGATAATGTACGTACGCACAGGAACAGGTGTGTGTGAAACCTCGATAATAATAGGTCTAATACATACCCTGCTTGACGACACAAATGCAGCATCAAATGACATCTCTTTCAAACTGTAGAAAGAATGTTAATATTTGGTGCTAAAAGTCTTATGATTGATTCTAGTCGATGTGTGTGTAAAGCTAATAGTGATACATATGAGAACTTCAAACAGTAAAGAATGTTAAAGGATGAGAGGGGCAAATATTTTTTTTTAAAATTTTAGCATGTTATATTTGGATAACTCTTTTTCTGCCTGGATTTTGCATTTTGACCACTTGGATTACACCTTTTCCTCGTCAGGGGTTAGCATTTATGCATTTTGTGAGACCTTTTCAACATACATCAATTTGGTAGGCATTTATTTATAGATATTCGTATGACCTAACTATATTGTCAGGACATTATAGCTTATTGTCAGTATTGTATGCTGGTATAACTGTTTTAGAAACCCAGATTTGAAGCTTCAAATTTGATGTAAATTTTTGTGTTGAAATGGATGCCACTTTACGTTAATATTATCGCAAAGTTTCAGTAACGAATATATTAGTTACTGAAACTTTATGATAATATTAACATAAAGTGGCATCCATTTTAACAAAGCTGCCAGTGAAATTTGTTCTGACATAACTGTGAGAACATTGATAAATGCACAGAATATAATACTAATGATTAAAATCAACACTCCATTAAATCTTGAAAGACATTAAATCAGTGCTGTTTTAACGTTGGTTCCATTGGGGGGGGGGGCATTGACATTCTTCTGGTTGATTTTCTGTTATAGAAGATACCATGTCAGATTTGGTTGCTTAAGAAACTAGCAAAAGTTGCATCCACTTTCGGTTGAAACATTAATACATAAACAGGCATTTGAAGCACAAATCTTCATTTTAGTTCATGCAAGTGGTAATCTTGTTGTTTCAGAGAAGTACAGAGACATTTTAAAAATACCATTGTTGATGCGTGGTTATACTAACCACAAAAACTTAGCCAAACTTAGTTACAGTTAGCTACTAGGGTGATATCAATCGTAGCTTTCAGACCCAATATGATCTTTTGAATAAAAAGATGCAGTCTTTACTGATAGTGACACTTTATTGTATTTTTTAAAAATTGTTATAACTAGGGAAAAAGTCTTTATATGCCCATTTCCTTTAAAGTATTATAAATATGTTTTCTCTATATTTCAGTCCATTCTAGTTTAAGGAAGTGATGGAAAAAAGAGAAAAAGGAGACATTGTCAACGCTGTGGTGATGAGTTTTCTGATCGACACTTCAGACGTCATAATCGCAAAGATGTTCATTGTGATTCAGGTGAAACATAGAAGAACAAGAATCAGTTGAGGACAATAGTAGGCAGTATTTTGAGAGACCAGATTTACCTTGGCAGACATCAGCGATGCCATTACCAAAGAATATCACAGAGGAGGACAGATTGATGTATTCTGAATCAGTTCAGAGTCAAGGTATCAGTTTGTCAGACAGTGAAAGTGACGATAGCATGTATGAACCAGCTTTTGAAGATGCTATGTCTGACTGTGAAACCGAAATTGTTACTGAAAAATCATCTGGAATTGATTATATTTGGTGGATTCTAAAAGCACTTTTAAAGTGGCAATCCTGTTTTTTTATACGTGATAGAGCCTTTTCTTATATTTTGATTCTAATAAAATCTGTGCTGTACTTGTGCTCAGATTCATCAGATTTCATGAAAGCTTTGTATCAGGACTTTCCAGTAACCATTCATCAAATAAATAAATTCGTGACGTTTAGTAGAGACAATTTTAAGAAATATGTTGTTTGCACAAAATGTTTTACACTGTATGACTATGAGGACTGTTTTGATGTTATTGAAGGTCGTAAAGTTTCACACATTAGTGGAAATGTAGCTTATCCATGTCATCCTAGTCTACATTTACAAAGAGCTTGTAGAGAAACATTGTCAAAAATTGTACACTCTCAAATTGGGGATCAAATAACTCCTTTTAAAACATATTCTTATAAGAAATTAGAAGATAGCATCTCGGGTTTGGTAAAAAGACCAGGTTTTGAAAAAAGCTGTAAATTATGGAGGCAGATAAAGGTACCTAATGATGTTTTTATTGATGTGTATGATGGAAAAGTTCGGCATGACTTTTCTAGTGATGCATGGAATTTGTTTTACTAATGAACGTAGTTATGCATTAATGTTGAATGTTGACTGGTTCCAGCCATTTAACATACAAGCTATTATGTTGGAGCTATATATCTTTGCATATTGAATTTACCTAGAGAAAAAGGTTTAAGCAGGAAAATATGATTTTAGTTGGTTTAATACCAGACATGAAAACTGAGCTTCCAACAAAACACCTTTATAGAACCACTTGTAGAGGAGTTAAAAGTTGCTTGGAATGGTTTTTATTTGAAAAGTTACCAATCTCCAGATGTGCCAGTTCTTGTCAGGTTAGCATTGCTATGTTTTGGTTGTGATATTCCAGCAAGTAGGAAATTATGTGGCTTTTTAGGCCATTCTGCTACAATGGGGTGTAACAAATGTACTAGAGCATTTATAGGTGGGATTGGAGAGAAGAATTATGGTGGTTTTAATTTATCGGAGTGGAACCTGAGAAATAACTCGTCACATCGGAAATTAGTGCAAAAGGTCATGAAAGCCAAGACCAAAGGTTCCAGAGAAGAGTTGGAAAGAAAATATGGCATACGTTACTCTGTTCTCCTTGAATTGCATTATTTTGATCCAGTTAGAATGACCATTACTGACCCTATGCATAACCTTTTTCTAGGAAGTGCGAAACACGTGTTAAAAATTTGGAATGCAACAAAAATACTGCGTGATGAACATTTAGGGACGATACAGGAGAAAATAGAAGTAATTTAATGCCCCTCTGATGTTGGAAAACTACCACTAAAATTTTCATCAAGTTTTGGTAGTTTTACAGCAGACCAATTGAAAAACTGGACCATACTTTTCTCATCTAAAAGATGTGTAGAACTCATAGGATTTAGAATGCTGGCGAGCATTTTTTCTTGCATGCAAGAATTTATGCACGCGAACAATGAAACAGTCAAATGTCCAGCTTTCCCAGAGACTGTTGTTGTCGTTTTGTGAGCGATTCTAAAAACTATACGGGGAAGACGGAGTAACACCTAACATGCATATGCATGTGCACATGGATCAGTGTATTAATGATTTTGGACCCATATATTCTTTTTGGTAGTTCAGTTTGGAGCGAGAAAATGGTATATTGGGCTCAGTGCACACAAACAGAAGAAATATTGAAATTCAGTTAATGAGAAAATTCATCAAAACCTTGCACTCACTGGATATTGTTTGCAATTTAAACATATTGAGTGACTTTGGATCAGAATTTAATAAGCTGTTTGTTTTAGATGAGTCACCAGATCGTGGAACCCTAAGTGAAATGGGTCGAAAACCAGATTTTGAATACATAAAAATGTCATCAAGGAACATATATTTTCAAAATGCAGATCTTGGATTAAATTATGGAATTGTGTATCCCTTTGGTAAGAGTATGGCTTTGACTGAGGTGGAAGTTAAGTATATATTACTAATGTATGGTGCACTGTATCCAAACGGTGTGATTTCTGCAGAGTCTGTGTGCAGTAATTACAGATATGTAAGACAGGTATCGATATAGTATATTGGGTACTAAACATGGAAGGAGTTACAGATCATCAATGATACTGGCTCATTGGTCTGATGGAGATGGTATGATTGCTTGTTGTAATGCGGTTGATTTGACCCCACGACCAGGTCAGACTGAAAAACTTTAGTTACACAATCTGTTTTTGGATGGGAAATTATGTTTGCGTTTAATAGCAAAAGTTAATTGGTTTACAGAATTAGAGGAGTCAGCAGCAGAGAGGGTGAACCCTACAACGTTTTGAGACAAAATTTGATTGAAATCCTAAAACGATCCTTCCTATAATCTCATTTTAACCAAAAAGAGGGTGAATCCTACAACGTTTTTAGACAAAATTTTGATTGAAATCTTAAAACGAGCCTTCCTACGATCTCATTTTAACCAAAAAAAATGTCTCAGGGGCAAACCCTACAACGTTTTCAGACAAAAAATTGATTGAAATTTTAACGAGCCTTCCCTACGAAATCTCATTTTAACTAAAAAAATGAAAACGGAGACTTTTACGATTTTTTAATTAATTTTGGTCGCAACTTGTTGTCATCCACCCTCTCTGCTGCTAGAACTTTCAGTTCTGGGTTAACAAAAAATAAGAAATGATTTTAACCGAATATTTGATCAAGTCCGATACGATATCGTGTCCGAGGATCATGCAAATTTATTGTTGCGAATCCGTACGGGGTTGACTGAGCATGACTAAAGAAGTTTTTAAATTGATTGAAGTCCATATCAGAACACCATGTCTGCCATATATTTCTAAGAGTATGAGTATCAACTCCGTTGAATACAGCAAGAATATTGCAGTTATCTCTGATAACTTTTGGAACCTGAGTGTAGCGTTGAGTGACATATATCACGTCAGTGTTTTTATGCCTGCCTCTGGAAAAGATCCTAGCAGGATTTTTTTGCTTATCTAACATTATATCGTCGTATACGACTAAATTGTTAATATCTCCATCAATATCATCAATGCTCGGTGCTTCATCGATATCGGTTATAAACTCAATAATACCCTCTCCGGATTTTTCTACCGCGCTGTCGTTAAAATCTTTTAGCACTTCATAACATCGTTGATCATCTACGCTAGGGGCAATTAAATACAACTTATCCCACTTCATCCATCTCATTATTAAATTGAGTAACAATTGCGTTTTACCGGATCCAGATGGCCCGATTATAATCATCCGGATAGAGTTTGGTAGCGCTGCATGATGCTTAACTGGTTCTCTTGTTTTTGTCGCTGAAAAATCAATTATATCCATATTTCTATACATAAATTATGGATCTATATTGTGTGAAGTGTAAAACGCGTACTAGCACAAATGATGTGACGACGGTTACAACTAAAAATAACAGATCAGCACTTACTGGTAGATGTGCAACATGTGGTACAAAAAAATTTAGATTTGTTTCTACAAAATCAAAGATTTTACAATTCGGAGATGTTTTAAAAAAAAACGAGGAGGTGATATCGCAGCCAAATTGGCAAAGCTCCCTGGAACCCCATGGGCAAAGTACCCCGGAGAAAAGCACCTTCCAGGATATAGCTACTGTGGACCGGGAACCAGACTTGATATCAGACTCAATGATCAAAATCAGTCCCGACCCGGTGAAGAACCAATAAACGCCATTGATAAGGCCTGTCACCTTCATGATGTTGCTTATAAAAGCAGCAATTTGCAACACATGCATCTAGCAGATGTGAAATTAATTCATGCGTTAAATGCTATTCCTGATAAATCCTTCAAAGAAAAATTGGCTTCCTTTTTAATAAAATCGGCTATGAAAAGTAAATTGATGTTAGGTGCCGGTAATTAATAATATGGAATCAATTTATTATTCCCCAAGAGGATACTGGAGGGGTAAATCAGCAGTCCATAAACTCGCTAGCGCTGCAAAAGTGAAAAAAACCACTGCGGCTAATTGGTTATCCAAACAGGCACTATGGCAAATTTATCTACCACCGCCTAAACAAATTCAATTCTCGCATTTTGATGTGACAGTTCCTAATGAAGTTCATCAGGCTGATATATTATTTCTGCCACATGATCGTGGTTACAAATACGCTTTAACCGTTGTTGATATTGCAAGTCGATACAAAGAAGCAGAACCGTTAAAAACAAAATCAGCCACTGAAGTTGCTTCTGCATTTGAGAGGATTTATCGACGAGGTCCTCTGCACTGGCCAAATCTATTGCAGGTTGATCCTGGCAAGGAATTTCAGGGTGCAGTGTTATCTACAATGAAACATCATAATGTCACCATACGACGAGGGCATACTGCGCTACATCGCGATCAGGCCATTGTAGAACGATTTAATCGGACGATTGCTGAGCGGTTATTTGGATATCAATACGCAAAAGAATTCATTCAAGAAAAGCGATCCCGTGAATGGGTCAAAAGGTTACCAGCTGTGATTACTGCACTGAATAATGAGATTACTAGAACAATCAACATGAAACCTAGCAACGCTATTAAAAAGAAGTCTATACCCGTACAACCACAAAAAGATTTCAAAGAACCAATTCTTGGTAGTAATGTCATTGTGAGGTACTTATACGAACCAGGAGAGCTTGAGGGTGGCACAAAAAGGGCTACTGATCCTATTTGGAGTGTTACTGCACACAAGATATCTACTATAACACGATCAACTGGTAGACCAGCAATCTATAAACTGGATTCAACTGCCCCTCAACGAGGATTTACTAGACAACAACTACAGGTAATTCCTGACGATACTCAATTACCACCGCATGGTCTTAACTAGCGCCGTTGCGTCTATTGCACTCAAGACAAGTCAACATCACATTGTTTCTGACATGACCGAGACTGTTATTTTTTCTGTCTACGGTAAATTGGCGAGGATCTTTATCCGAATACTGCCAACGCATTATACAATTGCAACTCGCGCAGTGATTATTCTGTTGTTGTTTCAGCGTAATTATTAATTTAGCATCAATATCAAATTCTCGTTGTTTTTTTTTGTCCTGTTGTTTGTAACCGGAGAGTTTTTTATTAATGATGCTAACATCAATATCACTTATTGTTGTGTCATTATCATCGAAAACAACTCTTCGATGTTGATTTATTTTTCGTACTCTGGATACTGCGAGATAGACTAAATTCGACCATTCGATGCGATTATCTACGATCCAAACAATTGTATCCGATATAGTCAATCCCTGTGAAGAGTGTATTGTTGCTGCGTATCCTAGCGTCCACGGGGATTTATTAGCACGCAATGCATCTTCAACGACATTGATATCAACCAGCACAATATCATTTAATACGAGAATTTGTTTTTCACTCTGTCCTGGAATATCAACTTCAATGTTCTGTTTTCGTGTATCCGATGGCCTATAACAAAGGGGTACTGGAAGCGTTGCAAATTTTTCTTTATGCAATTCAAATAACTTCATCTGAAGTGTGTCCCTGACTATTTTTCTACTTGCAATTATCAAATCATTTGGTCTCCATGTTTCCCAGAAATCATTCATTGGAGTTTCTGAAATCACTTCACGCGTTATTTCGCATTGGATTCTATCCGGTTGTAATCTCATTAGCGCTTTGAATTCTCGTAATCGTTCATCAATTGATCTATAATCAGTGGTAATTTCTTCATAATAGTCTACAAAACCCCTTAGCCATTCATGTGGAGATGCACCGACAAATGGTGGTGGTTGGCCGTGATCACCGCACATGACGACTTTTGTGTTTTTGTTTAACAACCACTCGAGAAATGTTTGTAATACATCTAATGACACTGTGCATATTTCATCCCAAATTATGATTTCAGGAATGAATTTATCACCCATACGCTCAGGAGTCCATTTGTCACCCTTCCATCGAAAGAAACTATGGTAAGTACAGGCATTTACCCCTCGCTGTATCATCTCTCTGGCGAGTCTGTGAGTCGGTGTTAGCACAATCATGGTTGACCGACGAAATAATTCAATTGCACGAGTTGTCTTTCCTGACCCACCACAACCGTTTAAATAAACTGTCTTGTATCTACATACTGGATCAGATACCGGTGGTGCATTAGAAAATTCTGATTGAATTTCAATACGGTTACAACAAAGATATTTATCATCCATGGCAACGTCTGCGGATTCACAATACTCATGTAGCATCTCCTTTTTAAATCGCCAACGCCCCCAATTTTCTTCGGGATCTGTGAATTTAGCTACAGCTGATTTGTACTTATTGTGTATATACATCGAATCAGTGGCCACTCTAACCGCGGTATTAGGAAATCTATTTATCATCGAAAATAGATTAATAGAAGCATAGGCTAGCATTGAACTTCTCAAACGTGTATACTGGGAATTATATCCATCACAGTAGGTAACAACCGTACCCATTTTCTCACCATTGGATAGAAAAGCATCCTTACGGGATACAAGTTTTCCCTGTATCATTAAATCCGTTACAATAAAATCGTATTCAGCGATATCTATGATCAACCGCGAAGAATATTTTGCATTGTCGTATCGTCCACCCTGGGTAAATTTACCGATTATTCTTCGTCCAAAATCTCTTGCTTGTTCTTTTTTAATTTCAAATAACTTCTTAGACCGATTCATGATTTGTTCTTCATTGAAATCAGGGAATTGTTTTCGCTGTTCGCTGATTATACGATCTAGATCGGGTTGTGGTAGCCAAACTTCTTTCTGAGCTCGATAGCATATAATAGCCTCGGAAACAATCAACGATATTAGCATACCACAATCAATCATATATCTCAATAGCACTATTGGCATCCAGTGTTTTTCAGATAAGTGTCTACCGAGCCAAACATAACTACACGGATGTAATCCTGACGCTAATTCAAATGATATTACACGAGCGAATCCGGTTTAATCAAAATCAGGCAATGGTCCATTAATCGCAACACGAGTCATTTCATGCGTGGGGTGTCCAAATCGTTTGAAGTACTCAGCACATTCCCCATATCCGAGAAAACTTCCGGGATAACACGCGGATATATCAATTGAAATCATACCATCACGTGAGTATTTCGTATTCCACAGTCCTCCATGACCAAATCCGACGCAACTCAATTTAACATCCTCGAGAAAATCACTTCGTGTTGGACGCCATGAGTTTTTTTCTCTTGCGAAGTGAGCTACCACTGATGGAATAGTAAAACTATCAGTGAGTAGTTTTTCATGGGAATTCTCCGGTGAAAAATCACTAGCGATTTTTCTCATTCTGTTATCTAATTCTTCAACGCGATATAATTCGCCATTTGGTCTTACAAATTGATCAAATCCTATTTCGGGATCTTCATCACTTCTAAGTAACCACACTGACACAGGATCATCTTTACACAACGCATGAATAGCATCGAATAATTTCTCTTCATAGAAAACATCCCCGACGAACTCCTTAGGGATATATTTCACGGTTCGTTCTCGTGGAAATACTGTTACCGCAGGTGTCCACGCGTGTTTGTTATGATCAATAATCTGTATTGGCGCTCCATTTTCGTTATATTTCGGTTCGTATAAAACCTCTCCGGTTATCGTCATAACGGTTATTGGAAATCTTAATGATGTTTCTAATTTAGCTATATCAGAAATCTTTGCACCGTGTTGTTTCACTGTCAGTTCCCATTCGGTTATTTTCCTACGTCGCAGATTAGTTAGTTTATTTCCTCGGGATGCATTTGTGAAGTGTTCCATTACCCGTGTTGCCACGCAATTCAGTGAACTAGAATATTTCATAGGAGCTAGTTTTGCGATATCGGGTTTATCATTTAACGGATATATCCCATAAACCATTGCTGTTACGGGATAAGATCTTTCGTAGTATGGTTTGTCAATGCCGGTTAGAATTCCTGGTTTGGAATCTCTACTCACAATGACAGCTTTTTTATTCTTGAGAATTGGTTCAAATTTATCCCTAATAATCCATTTGCCATCGACTTCAATAATGAATTTGATTCGGAAAAAATACTTTTTTTCCCCAACACGTGAAATTATCACTGCTGCTTTTTCATCAGTCATGGTAGCATCAACAACACCATCAATTCGAAATGTTGACCAACAATAAGATGCTCCATCACGCTTGAATTCATTAAAACAGTCTCTGATTTTACTAATCATGGCTTTATCAAGAATTGTATTCTTTGGTGTATTAGAAACTATATCGAGATTGAATTGAGCATCTTTCCAGGGTAATCTCTTGGACGTTTTTTTTTGGTTTATCGAGATTAAATTTAGGATTAATTTTTAATAATCTCTTAAACTCTTTCATGTTTCCGTCTATTAAACGTTTTTTTGGTTTATCGAGATTAAATTTAGGATTAATTTTGTTACGTTTTTTGGGTTTATCGAGATTAAATTTAGGATTAATTTTTAATAATCTCTTAAACTCTTTCATGTTTCCGTCTCTTGGACGTTTTTTGGGTTTATCGAGATTAAATTTAGGATTAATTTTTAATAATCTCTTAAACTCTTTCATGTTTCCGTCTCTTGGACGTTTTTTTGGTTTATCGAGATTAAATTTAGGATTAATCTTCAATAATCTCTTAAACTCTTTCATGTTTCCGTCTATTGGACGTTTTTTTGGTTTATCGAGATTAAATTTAGGATTAATTTTCAATAATCTTTTAAACTCCTTATCAGCATTGAATTCAGCATTTTTCGAAGGCGTTCTCCTTAATTCCCTCATGCTATAATTAAAACAAGCATTTAAATGAAGAATTTATATATAATGAATCACTGCAAGTGGCTTATGATTGGATCAGTAACCCCGTGTAACAAATCATGCAGAAATGAGTTTTGTGGGTATCATATGCAAAGCTTTCGACGTGGAAGCCTTGGCCCGTTACCCTGCATACGATGTGGGGTTGGGGTTAGGGGAAAATCTCAGTTGTGTTTGAATTGCGGTGGAAAGCGATACAGGGAGTTGAAGCGTTATTATGATAAAAGAATAAAAAATGGACAATCAATCAGAAATTATGACCCTGAAAAAGTCCCTGACACTGACAACGTCCCTGACAAAATCATAAGAACTCCTCAAGACTACATCGAAAGATTCATCATTAAACCAAACAATGAATTAGACAAACAATAGTATTATGTATACGAATGAACCAAGAATTCAGACACCATCCCTTGATTACAAATTATGAAGCATCCAGTGATGGTGTTGTAAGACACTGTAGACTGAAGAAATCAGTTGGTTCTGACAATGGTGGGGGATATTTGAAGTTTGGCGCTGGAAGGAAATTTTATTACTGCCATCGTTTCGTGTACGAGTGTTTTTATGGATTGATCGAGGATGATTCTGTCATTGATCACAAGGATTCTAATCCGAAAAACAATTCTTTATCAAATATGCAGGCTGTTACTCAAAGTGAGAATACCAAACGAGGAAAGACTGGAAAATGCAAAACGGTTGGGAAGAGACCTGTGAAATCTTTGAATACGATAACTAACGAAGAAAAAATATTTCAATAAATAACCAGCGCCGGTAGGCATTTCGATATTTGTTCACCCTCAGTACGAAAAGTTGCAGAGGGGATTTATCGATCGGCTATTTCAAAAAGGACGGGACAAAAAGTTCAATTTAGTTATGTCTAATGCGTCATATTTTTCATTTAGAAATATATCATTATTATAGAATAATGAATTCTGAAAACATGAATAGCATTTGATCCGAGATTTCAAAATTGAAAAGTTGGGATATTGAACTATCAGATGGGTTAAATCCTGATCAAATCATGTCTGATTTTCAGGATATAGAATACGGAGTTAGCACTAACAAGTATATGCTACCAAAGAAGTATGCGCTCATCAAGAGAATTCAGAATTCTATTCGGGACTCTCTCGCATTTTCCAGTGACGTAAGTGTGTTCGCTCCGTTGTATACCATCGTAGAACGAATACGAAAAGAATTGGGGTACGAATACGAATTGAAAAAGGAGGTTAATTCTAAAGTTAGAAACCTACGGGCGTTAATTCAATAAAAATGAACAATTTTGATTGACCATTTATCATTATTTGATTGACCAACCATTTATCATTATTTGATTGTGACCGTCCCACAGAGAGATTTTCCTTTTTTTAGCATTTTTTGATTGACAATGTCAAAATCAGTGAATAAAAAATTGATGGCTGGTTCGGATTGATCAAGGGAAAAGTGTGGAAAGTGTGGTATTAATTATTTTTTATACAATTTCCACACTTTCCACAAACTTGATAGGATGAAATAACGCTTCCATGGTGATGTCACAATTCATATTGATTTGCAATGACATATCAGATTGATCAAGGGAAAAGTGTGGAAAGTGTGGTATTAATTATTTTTTATACAATTTCCACACTTTCCACAAACTTGATAGGATGAAATAACACTTCCACGATGATGTTAGGTCGGGTTCGGGAAAATTGTTTCACAATTGAAAAAGTGTTTTGCAATTGAAAAATTGTTTCTGATTTCAAATAATGGTCAATGAAGCATTAACAACCCGATTGGCTCGTGAACGACTGGATGCAATCAGGAGATTTGTACCAATTCGTGACTCTGTACGGAATAAACTACAACAACGACAGAGTCTTCAGACTGATTTTGCTGCGGGATCTGAAGAATTGTTTAAACCAGTAACCACAGCAACGAAGGAGATAGAGCGTGCTATACTGGGAGATGATCCTGACGGTAAAAGAAAAGAAGAGGGTCTTATTCCTGTGTTAGAAAAAATAGCAAAAAGAACTAAACAAACAAAAAAATCCTTGCAATCACTTCCTCAGGATATATCAACCGCTTCGAAACGAAAATTTAAAGGATTTCAGGAAGAACTAGTTAGTGGACTACCTAAATCAATTATATTTACCGAGAGCGCTAAACAACAAATTCTCAACGAGGATATAGACAATTTAGGTGAATTCGCTGCTAACAGCTATGATTCACAAGAGAAGTTTTTCACGGACAATTATTCGGATTATAGAATGTCACATAATGAATGGGCTGATATAGTGTATGAAATAAATACTGGGGGTTTAGATAGAAGGATGAAGGAATACAGAGACTTCAAGAGAAAATTTCAACTCCAAATAAGACAGCCATACGATGAGAAGAAATTTCTGGGGAGTGGTCTAGTTGGAAACGCTAGCGTTTCATGTCCTGGTAGTGTTCTCAGTGATATATCACGATTAGAGGTTCTTGTAGGAGGGTTCCGAGCCGGAAATAACTCACCGGAAATAATTAATGAAGCAGCTGATATCTGTAGACGATTATTTCAGGGTGGTATCATGGATATCAGCACATATCGAGATTTCATTGGCGAGTTAGTGGAAAGTGGGTATCATAGTGACTGAATTGAAAAGTCAATTGATTAGATAAATAACAATTGAAAAATTGTTTCTGATTTCAAATAATGATCATACACTACAATCATGATAAACCAACCCCCGTCTACGTAGTTAATTCACGGTTTCCGGTTTATAGAGCATACTACGGAGATGGTTTAGGTAATACCATTGCAGGGTTATTTGCGAGAATGGCTCCAAAAGTGATGCCGTTGGCTAAACAATTAGGAATGAAAGCAATTGATGTTATTCGTGATAAGGGTATTGGTGCTGTTGGAGATCTTGCTGGAAAAGCGTTTTCAACTGCGAAGAATAAATTAACATCATTAGTGAAATCACGGATGAAATCCAAAGGATTTTCAAAACCGTTACCGTCTACAGCGGAAATGCCTGCAAGTGTTAGTAGAATCATAAATAACGCAGTAGATGAAAAATTAGCGTCGATGGTTTTAACCCCCGACCAAAGCAATATTGCAAATATGATAGCAGGAAGTGGCTTTAAAAAACTACGACGATGAAAATGGAAAATCGCGATTTAGACTCTGATAAATAGAATAAAATGTTCAAAAAGTCACATGATCCAGCGTTTGATATAGACGCCCCAGTTGGCAAGGATGATTCTGTACGCGATTATCAATATTACGCCTATCATGCAATAGACCCAAATAGTCGAGCAAGAATTGAACTTCAAGTCCATGATACCAGTAAATACTTTTTGCCCTGTGAAGCGTTTATTGAAGTAGAAGGAGAAATTGTAACAGCTGCTGATACTCCTGCTGTACCAGCACCGTATCCAGCTGGTACTCAAGTCGGTTTTGTCAATAATGGTATCATGGCGTTATTTGAGAGTGCAAAATATCTCATTGATGGAAAAGAAATTGAGGCGATAGATCGCGATGTTGATGTGGCTACAACAATAATCGGGTTAGCGAGATATTCCGATGATTATACAAGATCAGCAGGACCTTCTATGATGTTTGCAAAAGATGCTACAAATACCGCTGGAGGAAAACAATTTGTAGTAAGACGACCAAAGAATAATGCTGGCACCGCTAATATTGATGCCGAAGATATGATTATAAACAACGATGTTAATTTCAATCTAGGAGCTGCAACACGTATTTCAATGTTGCAAGGAGCGCGTAAGTCATTTTCATGCGCGATTCCACTGCATCATATATTTGGATTCTGTAGAAACGTCCGAAAAGTTATTTATGGAGCGAAGCATACAGTATCGCTTGTACGAAAGAGTGATGATAGTGACGCAATCTGGAGGATTCCAGCAGACAATGCAAATCCAAATGCTGATGCCGGTAAAGTCAATTTAACAAAAATATCATTGTGGATGCCAGTGTTGACTCCAGCAATCACCGCAGAAGAACGATTACTATCATTTATGGACCAAGGAGGAAAGTCGTTGTTGAGTTGGCTAACCGTGAGTACAGATGTGAAGCAATCAAATCTGAACGGGTTATTCACGTGGAATCTAGCATCAAAACAAGGTGTTGCTGCGCCACGTCATATATTTATTGCGTTACAAGATAACGCACGAGTTGGCGATCAACGTTTCAGTCATATGATATTTGATCAATTAGGTGTGAAAGACGTCTCACTGAGAATAAACGGCCAACAGGAACCATCCGAGGATATACAACTTAATTACACAGAAAATCATATTGCACGAGTTTATCATCGTCTGTTGTCATTTATGGCACGTGATCAAAATGTGGATACTGGTTTGCAAATATCACAATATGATTTTAAAAATCTGTATCCAATCTATTACTTCTCACTGGAACATCTCGATTTGATGAGACAATCTGTTGTTGATATACATTTTAGAGCTAATGTGACTCGTGGTGCTATTGCTGATTATAGAGCGGTTGCTGTCATTCTCAGCGACAAATCAATGCTACTTGAAGGTGTTGGTGGAAGAATGAGAGTGGTAGATGCACCAGTGGAAAACATGTAATTGAAATTGTAAACGATTTAGAATCAATCAATTATGTATAATGTCATATAGTAATATTAGTGTTGCGTTAACTCCCGGTCAATTAAAAAAATTGCAATCGGAATCAGCTAAAAAATGTGGAACCACAATCACGTTGAAACCCAACCAAATGACTGGTGGTGCAAATAAACTATCGCTGACAACTCGTCAGGTGAAACATTTCAATGATGCACTAGTAGCAAAAAATGGTGTTCAGATTACTCTTTCTGCGGCTGCTATCAAAAATATGATTAAAACAGGCGGTATATTCCCGTTGTTAGCTGCGATACCAGCATTGATTGCAGCAGCAGCCCCAGCGGTGGCTAAAGCGGCAGCGTTAGGAGCCGTTGGTACTGCAGCAGGAATGGCACTAAAGAAGGCAACTGGGAAAGGATATAAAAAAAGGGAAAGGGTCTAAGACTACCAGGAACCCCGTATTCGTGGTACAGCGGAAAGGGTCTAAGACTAGGACCGGTTTATTAATTGGAGAGTCTATGATGGTTCCCATGTCCAATTTTGATTTACTCGATGCTGCTAAAAAACTCGCGATTAAAAACTTCAGAGGTGTCTTTATGAAAGATCAATTACCACATCAACCAAACAGCGTTGAAACCGGAATCATTAATTTAGATAACAGCACCGGACCCGGAACTCACTGGGTTGCATACGCTATTGATCCACGTGGGATTGTCTATTTTGATTCATATGGATTAGCCCCACCAAAAGAGTTTATGCGTTATATAAAAACCCTTCCAATGAAGACTTGGTATTCTACGCTACCAACACAACAAATGAATGACCCACCAATATGTGGCAGCGAAGTATTAAATGTCCTTAACGCTATTTCTAACTCCTTGAGTAACCCAAGCGGAAAACCACCACATGTTGTCGTGAATGAATACACTAGTAATCGCTGGAGAAAATCGAAGATTTTTCAACGAAGTCGTCAAAAACTATTTTAGAGAGAGAAAGAGTTTTACAATAACATGATTGATATTTGGGGGAGATCTTTGAAACCCAAACCCGATGACACTGCGACAGGTGATATAAAAAAAAAATTAAAGATGAAATCGCTGAGACGTTAAATTTAGTAAATGTTGACCCGAACGAAATAGTTGTATTTCAGGACAAACAGGGTAAATTGAAAAGCAGTGATGTGTCATTGAATGACATTTTGATACGGCAGCGCGACGCCGCTGAAAACTCTATTGCGCTATATTCCAACGACGGACGACTTAAACCAGGCGCACTTGTGTCTACGATCACCGACGCGATTGCCGCCCACGACAATAAGATTACCACCCAAGACAACAAGATTGCCGCCCACGACGACATGATTACCACCCAAGACAACAAGATTACCGCCCACGACGACATGATTACCACCCAAGACAACAAGATTACCGCCCACGGCCGTGAGCTGGATGATCATATACGAGGTTACAATTCTTTTCGCAAAAATGTCGTACATAAATTCTTTGGAACCCCGCTTGTGGTTGGCATGACTCTCGCTGAAATTAAAAACTATCTATCGCTATTCTTTTTTAACAAGGACGCGGGAAGGATGATGAATGAAAATGAAATCAAGGCAAATTATCTCGATATTTCTAAACTAATAGAAGATTTTAAAAAGGTAATGATTCCGCACTAGGACATTAAAAATATCGTGTATACGACCAATCATGGAATCGAGGATTGGATAAGAGAGACAAGAAATTCTAGAATTGCCGTCTTTCTCTCGAAGGATGGAGAAGCGAAGGTTGATGGTATCTATATGTTAACGTGGGCCTCTATCGATCAATTTAATATGATCATGGACAATATAACCTACTCTGGTGGCGTCGCGACGTTAATTATCGAGACTGGCATAACACCAACCTTTCATTTCGTCGCGGTTGATAGCTCCACCATTAGATCAAAAATAGCCTGGTGTATAGAACTCGTAGATCATATTTCCGGCTGAAGTACTAGCAATTCCCGCTAACGATGGCAAATAATTGAAAACACTAGTGTTTTTAAAATAAAAATGATTTCATCAACGCAATGTCGCTATGATCAGGTCAGAGAATTTCAGACTAGACTCAAAACCCTCACTGAGGAGTATCAAATAAAAATAAAAAAATACCGACGAAGAATCATCGCAATTGATATTACTATGTACTTGGTGTCAAGCGTTCTCGCTGGCGCCGGAATAATACTTGCATCGGTTACAATGATTGCCCCGGTCGTAGTTCCAATTTGCATTTCTGCGGTGGCTACAATCGGGGGTATATCAACCGGGATAGCAAAAAAGATATCATCATGCAGCCAGAGTAAACTGCAGAAATACTTAATTCAATTTCATATTGCATCAACCGCATATTCGCAATTATCCCTGATGATATCGTCGTCACTCGATAGTACAATTATATCAGATAGTGAATTCTCAGCGATGGTCAGTATTTTTGATTCAGCGATATCAAAATTAGAGCAACAACATGAATATAATAACAATGACAACACCGATGGAATTGGAAAACACAAACCCAAAAACCAAAATGATCTCAATAATCTCAACCATACCAGATTGTGAGTTCTCAGTGATGGTCAGTATTTATGATTCCGCGGTGTCAAAATTAGAAATACAACATGAGTATAATAACAATGACGACACCGATGGAATTACTTCAACAAATAGTGGAGAACACGAACCCAGTACAAACAAGCATGATATCAATAACATCAACGGAACCCGAGTTTAGTGTGAATTTCCCTAGCCCAGTCCCCGTGAAGGAGATAGCGCTAGCAAAACTACGAGTGTATCACAGTTGGCCTAATATCAGATCAAAATCATTTGGTGGTCAACAACCGAATAATTCACTGGTGTTCTCGTATAAGAATAAAGACGACGGTACCCCAGACTGGAACGTCGTTTCGATACCAACAGGGTCATACCAAATCGAACAAATCAATAATGAATTCGCGCGTAGAATAAAATCGATTACTGGAGTAGAGTCAAAAATCGCTATAACAGTTCATGAACCGACGCTATCATCCGCAATTGAGATAAGCACAGAAGGATACGTCGTAGATATCTATCAGAGTTCTATTAGAACCGTACTAGGATGGCCTGAATTACCACCAGGGGGGAAAACCGTTGATTTACCGGAACCACAAAAAAACTGATTATATCACCGACGTGATAATACCTGATAATCCAATAAAGAGTTATATAGATCACCAATTCACTTTACAGTTTTTTGATATCGGAGTCCTACCACCTGAGAGAGGGAAGGAGAAGGATCCCTTAGAGAAATATCATATTGCTAGCGAACCTAGAATTATTAAAAATTTCACAGCAATGAATAATGATTTATCGCTGTTGTTAATATCTCTTAAATCCGGGTCTCTCACCCGAGATGAATTTATCAGCGTCGTAGAAACATGCAACAAAATTATCGACGATATGGAAACATTTAACCTAAAAATTATTCAGGATATACTAGATGACGATAAACCCCAATCGAGAATAAAATTTGCATCACAATTTAAAATCCCCGTCAAAGATATTCCAACATTCAAACTACCGGGATATAACGTACCGGAACTAAAAAAACTTCTCAGTGACACCATCGATGTTGGTTTTAAAATAATTCATGATGCATGGAAAAAAACAGCATCACAGGAAATAAAAATCCTCAAACATAATAATGATCCAGATGGTGGCGGTAGGCATATCGCTCCGTTCAACGTGAATATATCCTCAGTGATTGCGCTCAATTTAGTATGTGATGTTATCGAAGGAAGCTATCAAATTAATCTCGAACGATCAAATCAAGCTCAGCAAGGATATATTCTTTATTCGTTTGCACCAACAGCTCCTCCAGGATTTTTAATAATTGAGTCTCCGGTTAATCCTGTCTACATGCGATGCCATAATAATTCGTTAACGAGAATTAATTTCAAACTCACAGACCAATCTAATAATCTGATTGATTTACAAGAAGAGGTGTTAGCGATTAGTCTGTTTGTGAAATCATAAAGACTTGATCAAATCATTTCTTATTTTTTGTTAACCCATAGCAGCAGAGAGGGTGGATGACAACAAGTTGCGACCAAAATTAATTAAAAAATCGTAAAAGTCTCCGTTTTCATTTTTTTTAGTTAAAATGAGATTTCGTAGGGAAGGCTCGTTAAAATTTCAATCAATTTTTTGTCTGAAAACGTTGTAGGGTTTGCCCCTGAGACATTTTTTTTGGTTAAAATGAGATCGTAGGAAGGCTCGTTTTAAGGATTCAATCAAAATTTTGTCTAAAAACGTTGTAGGATTCACCCTCTTTTTGGTTAAAATGAGATTATAGGAAGGATCCTTTTAGGATTTCAATCAAATTTTGTCTCAAAACGTTGTAGGGTTCACCCTCTCTGCTGCTGAGTCACTTAAAAATATGTATGGAAAACCAGTTGAAGTTTGGAGAAGTGATTCATTTGAAAGAGAGGGACCAGTAGTATTTATACCTGTGCAAAGAATAAGTCAAAGTTTGTTTATGCATACAAAATAATCAAAAGCAAGAAAGTCATAATTGTCTGCCCTCGTGATAGATATCTTGTGTAAGATAAAGGGATTTTTAGGTAAGCAAATTAATAGGACTTTATTACCATTTATATTTTTAATGGACTAGTAATATGTTTCTAAGTGTTTACAAGTGTCATAAATTAAAACATTGTGATGTATATGACTAAACATGTAAGACTTTAATATTCAGGTCCTGATGAAGTAATATTCAGCTGTACATTTGCAGCAGCAGAGAGGGTGAACAGACCACGTTTTCAAGCAAAAATAAGGCTTCCTACGAAATCTCATTTTAACCAAAAAAAAAATAAGTCTCCATTTAGCAAACGGAGACTTTACGATTTTTTAATCAATTTTGGTCGCAACGATGTGGTCATCACCCTCTCTGCTGCTACAAGTTAACAATAAATAATAAATGATTTCAACCAAATATTTGATCGAGTCTTTAGGACGAAAATCATTTATGATGGAAGTCCTTAGGACTTTACAAACAAACTAATCGCTAACACCTCATCTTGTAGATCAATCAAATTATTTGACTGGTCGGTGAGTCGGAAATTAATTTTCGTTAACGAATTATTATAGCATCGCATGTAGACAGGATTAATTGGGTTTTCAATAATTAGGAATCCTGGAGGAGCTGTTGGTGCAAACGAATAAAGAATATATCCCTGCTGAGCTTGATTTGATTGCTCTAGATTAATTTGATAGCTTCCTTCAATTGCTTCACATGCTAAATTGAGCGCAATCACCGTTGAAATATTTACATTTTGCGGGGCAATATGCCTACCACCACCATCTGGATCATTATTATACCTGAGGAGGACAGTTGAATCTGGTTTTTGTAGCGCCTTGATATCGGTTCTAACAATTCTTGCTAGTTCATCAGCGTTGTATTTGGGAAACTTGAAATTACGCAGATTGTCTTCTGTGATATTGTAATCGGTTAGGAATCGTTGTTTACTGTCGCTGTTGTCATTAATCATTGTTTGAATAATTAGTTCATAGATATATTCCATGTCAGATATAAGTTGATTTATTATTTCAACGTGTTTTTGCGATTTTGTTTTCCGTGTTGTTCTAGTTGTGTTTCATATAATTGTTTAATTTCATTAAAATAACCACGGACGTCAGTTAGCGTAAATGAAATAGTAGCAGATGAGTCGGCTGTTCTTTTAATGATAAAATTCCACTGCAATGTGTCTTTGCTGGTAAATATAAATCTATCGGCGATTTTTCCTTTTCTTATATCAGATAAATTATCTCGATAACTGGGATTGATTTCATGATATGATTGTACGTCCGTGGTTAAGTCGGCGGTGGATTTCTCCGGTGGTTTTTCAGACCATCCTAACACTGTTCTTAACGAGCTGTTATAGATATCTACAGCGTATCCCTCTGTGCTTATTTCGATCGACGACGAGAAGTTTAATAGCTATTTTCGATTCTTTTCCAGTGATTGATTTTATTCTACGCTGAATTTCAGCATCAATTTGCTTAATTTGGTACGACCCAGTTGGTAACGAAACAGTTTCCCACGCTGGAGTACCATCGGGTTTATTCTTATACGAGAATACCAGTGCGTTATTGGGTTGCTGACCACCAAATGCAACCGATCTGATATTAGGCCAGCTATGATATACTCGTAATTTTGCCAGCGCGATCTCACGCACTGGAATCGGAGAAGGGAAGTTCACACTAAATTCAGGGTTTGTTGATGTTATTGATATCATGCTTGTTCGTATCGGAGTGGTATTCTCCGCGACTCGTTGAAGCAGTTCGAGTGACATTATTGTTAACGCTGTCTTCAATTTCCAATTTCAACATCGCGGAGTTATACAACTGGGTCATCGTGGAAAATTCAACATCGGATATGAACGAATTATCTATTGACAGCAAGATCAACTCTGATAATTTCGAGTATGCGTCAAATACCACCCGGTACCGAGCTGTATAATCGGCGAGTTTTCTCTGAGAACACGATGATAACTTTTTAGTTATTGCGGTGGCGACTGCAGCAATTGTTGTTGCCGCGGAGATAGCGATTGGAACTGCAATCGGAGCCATCATGGTCACCGTCGACAAAATAACCCCGGCGCTGGCCATCACACCGGACACCGAGTACACGGTGATGTCGATGATTGCTACGCTGCGTCGGTATTTTTTCATTTTTTCACGATAACGTTCAGAAAGTGATTTCAAATTCGCGGAAAATTCTTTCACGGTATCATATCGATATCGATGCGATTGTGATACCGCTGACTCCGTCAACGGGACTATTATCGGTTCAATTGTTTTCGTTGACTCAGTCAATGATGTCATTGTTATTTTAAACCCGTTAGTGTTTTCAATTATTCGATTGTGTACCTGGATTTATGGTCGATGGGGGGAATACCGGATACAAATTCTAGCGTCCAGGGTAGCGACTCCCTAATCCCTGCCGCTGGCCCGTCGGATGTAGTTATATAAATTCTAATAGGGGATCTTATTCGGTCGGGCGCTTCGGGTATCATATCGTTTATATACGTCACTGTGTTAACACCTGTTATATACATCGGGCTGACTCCCAAATCAAATTTACGGCGATGTATTATTGTAAATCGATAAAACCCCGGTATACTACCATATTTGCTGTGAAAATATAAACTATTTTCATTTCCTTGGATCCAATCAAAGGTTCCACTGGCAACTGTGTATACGATGTTATCAACGGTTTTTACGCGGTGTGCAATTTTTACCTTATCGAGTCGTTCGGTCATTTTTGTAAAATCATCTTTGACGGCATTAACTGTTGTTTTACTTTCATCCATAGCCTCTTTAATTTCAGCGAGAGTCATGACTGCCACAAGTGGGGTTCCAAAAAACTTTCTAACGACGTCGTTGGTGGGTTTTTGTACCTTTTCAAAATCTTCTTTTAGTTCAATAATATCGCCAATGACGTCAGAATAGGTTTTATTGATTTCGGTATATTCATCATCATCATTCCATTGCGGCGTTTAAAAAATGAAATCAAAAGGGAATCAGATTCTATACCTGTTCGGACTAGATAATCCCCGCTGAGTTGAGAATATGTCGTCATGATATTGTAACTTTCAGAATCCTCAAAGAACTTATTAACCATTTCATTGGTGTGTTTTTGTTCGTCAATAGCGCTTTTAATTTCAGCGAGGGTTGGGCCTGTCAACGATGTGGTTTCAGACACAGGTGTTCTCCCCAAAAATTTATCAACGATGGTATTAAGTGTTGTTTGTTTCACCATAAACAAATTAATATCTTTGAGAGTCATCGTAGATGTAGCCGGGACACAAAAGAAACTATTAGAGATGTAGGCATTGTGAGTATGCTTGCCGATAAACTCGCTAATTTCAGCGAGAGTCATGCCTGCCACAAGCGGGGTTCCAAAAAACTTAACAATGACGTCGTTAGTGGGTTTTTGTACCTTTTCAAGATTTTCTATTAGTTTAGAAATATCATTGTAAATATCGAGATAATTTGCCTTGATTTCACTTTCATTCATCATCTTTCCCACGTCCTTGTTAAAAAAGAATAAAGATAGAAAGTTTTTAATTTCAGCGAGAGTGATGCCAACCACAAGCGGGGTTCCAAAGAATTTATGTACGACATGTTTGCGAAAATTGTTATAACCTCGTATAAGATCATCCAGCTCACGGCCGCGGGTGGCAATCATGCTGTCGTGGGCGTCAATCGCGTCGGTGATCGTAGACACAAGTTCTCCTGGTTTAAGTTGTCCATCGTTGGAATACAGCGCAATAGAGTTTTCAGCGGCGTCGTGTTGTCGTTTTAAAATGTCATCCAATGACACATTACTGGTTTTCAATTTACCCTGACGATCTTGAAATACAACTATTTCGTTTGGGTCAACACTTGCTAAATTTAACATCTCAGCGATTTCATCTTCAATTATTTTTTTACATCCTCGATAGACCCCGCAGAAGTTTCCGCGGAGGGTTCCGACATTGACAGAGATTGTCCCAAAATATTAATCATTATTATAAAGACTCTAGTATTTTCAATTTATTGATTCTCTAAAATTACCTAGTAATTTCTCACTCGTGTATTTATTTACAACCAGATGAAGTGGTTTCCACGGAAATCCAAAGGATTTTAATGAAATCTCCGCGAGGACATTTAATACTTCACGGCCGCATATCGGTGGATCATTTAATTGTTGTGTTGGCAGCGTGGAATAAAAAATCGGAAACTCTTTGAGCTTCATCGAAGAATTTATATACCGCATAAACTCTCTTGGTGGGGCTAGCTCATATGAATCGAAATAGACAATTCCACGTGGATCAATTGCGTATGCAACCCAGTGAGTTCCCGATCCGCTGCAGTTATCAAGATTGATGATACCGGTTTCAACGTTATTTGGTTTTCTTGGTAACTGATATCTCATAAAAACCCCTATTAAGTTTTTTATCGCTAGTTTTTTAGCAGCATCAATTAAATCAAAATTGGACATGGGAACAATTGGGTTTTCAACTAATAAACCGTTCCTGGTATTCTCAGGCCGGATCCGTGAACGGATCTCCCGCTGTACCATGAATATGGGGTTCCTGGTAGGTACAACCCCTTTCCCTTTTTTTATATCCTTTCCCAGTTGCCTTTTTCAACGCCATCCCTGCCGCGGTACCAACGGCCCCCAACGCCGCCGCCTTCGCCACTGCTGGGGCAGCCGCTGCAATCAATGCTGGTATTGCGGCTAACAATGGAAATATACCACCTGATTTTATCATATTGGCGACTGCAGCCTTTGAAAATGCAATTTGAACTCCTCGCTTATTCTTTAGCGCATCATTGAAATGTTTTATTTGACGATCCGTCAGTGATATTTTATGTGTACCGCCGGACATCTGCGCTGGTTTTAACGTTATTGTTGTTGCACATTCTTGAGCTGATTTTGATTTTAATTTCTTGACCTGACCATCAGTCAGCTTGACACTAACAACACTATATGTCATTTTATTGTAAAACACATTTATGCTTTCAATTGATCTAATTGGAAACTCTTCAAGTTTCATTTACATATTTTTGAAAATCATAGATTTTCCACTGGTGCATCAACGATTCTCATTCGTCCTCCAGCTCCTTCAAGTAGCATTGATTTATCACTGAGAATGACAGCAACCGCTCTATAATTGACACCACCAGGGACAATACGAGCTCGAAAATGTATGTCAACGACGGATTGCCTTGTTAAATCAAGATGCTCCAGCGAAAAGTAATAAATCGGATATAGGTTTTTAAAATCAAGTTGCGATATTTGTAAACCAGTATCAACATTTTGATCACGGTCCATAAATGACAGCATCCGATGATACACACGTGCTATATGGTTGTTGCCGTAATCAAGTTGTATATCCTCAGATGGTTCCTGTTGTCCGTTTATTCTCAGTGAAACCTCCTTGACTCCTAATCGATCAAATATCATATGACTGTGTTCTTGGGAGCCTAATCGATTCCGATTCTGCAGCGCTATAAATATATGACGTGGAGCTGAAACGCCTTGTTTTGATGCCAGGTGCCATGTAAATGTATCAGCAACATTATCCTCTTTGGCATCAGTTGTTGTTGTTAGCCAACTTATCAATGATTTGCCACCTGTGTCCATAAATGAAAGTAGCCGCTCTTCCGTGGTAATTGATGGGGTCATTACTGGCATCCACAATACTATTTTACTCAAAACAACTTTACCTTCAGCGGCACCAGTACGCCAAATTGCATCATTGTCATTGCCTTTTCGCACTAACGCGATTGTGTGTTTGGCTCCATAGATGACTTTTCTGACATTTCTGCAGAATCCAAATATGTGATGGAGTGGAATCGCACATGAAAAATATCGCTGCTGTCCGTGCAATGCTTATTTTCGTGTAGCAAATCCTAAATTGAAATTACCATTAACGCCTCCGAGAATATCAAACGCAGCTCCTGGTCTAGCTCGACGTTCTGGATTAGTTGCTTATCGTTGATTATCAACTGAAGTGTCTTGCGGTGTTAACACTTTAATGTATTGAAGGTGGTCAGCGTTATCAGAGGTATCCTTTGCAAACATCATAGATGGACCAGCCGATCTTGTATAATCATCGGAGTATCTTGCTAGCCCGATTATTGTTGTTGCAACATCAACTTCACGGTCTATTGATTCAATTGTGACGGAGTCACCGAAGCAGCCAACGACGCTAGTTTTTCTTCCACTGCGCTATTTATTGCTTTGCTGATTTTTGCAGGCATCACTGTAGTTGATGGCAGCACCGTTGGTTTCTTTCGCACCACTGATGCTATTTTATCTTTCGCGGCGGAAAATGCCTTTCCGGCAAGATTTCCAACGAAATATCCGATTTTGCTTGTTCCCTTATCACGAATAATATCAATGGCTTTCATTGATAATTGTTTAGCTAACGGCGCCACCTTGGGAGCCATTCTTGCAACCCCGCAATGGTATTGCCGAAACCATCTCCGTAATATGCTCTATAAACAGGCAATCGTGAGCTCACCACGTAGACGCTTACGGGTTTATCATGGTTTTAGTGTATAATCATCTTGTTATAAAACTAGTAGTTTTTCAATTAGTGATCAATCGCTAAGATCCATAGGATTTTCATCATAACCATGGGCATCTTTGAGATTTTCAACTAATTCAGCAATGAGTTCTCGATATACATTAATGTCCATGATACCGCCGGCAAATAATCGTCTACAGATATCAGCTGCTTCATTAATTATTTCAACGGAGTTGTTTCCGGCTCGTTTTCCCCCGATGAGAACTTCCAGCCGTGATGTATCACTGAGGATGTTACCAGGACAAGTAACTAGACCACTACCTGAAATTACTGGCGATTTTTGAGATTTAGAAAATCCCTTCCCACTACTATAATCAGGTGCTTCCTCCAGTTTTTCTAAATCCGTACCTTGTAAATAACTAAGAGGATCATCATCTCAATCAGATGGTCCAAGCGAAGCTTGGGGTGGTAGTTGTTGTTGAGATTTTTCTTGTTAAGCAGGTGAAAAAGATATTTTGTTTGCAGTTTGTTGTCGCCCCCGATGCAGTTTTTGTGGTTTTCTTTGTGATTTTTGTTCTTCATATTGTTTATACACTATACCCACCGCATTGATATATTCAATGTATGATGCACTATCTGTCTTAATTTGACTTTTTTTCAGTTTTAATTTTGTAAAATATATCAGCCCAATGTTGTATACGTCTTACATACTTGTGCTGTTCTGGTTTTAACATTTTTTTTCTGTTTTCATACGTCGTAACAACAAGTGCAGGAAACTCTGTAGGGTCAGTCTTATCAATTGTTGCTAACCCTTCTTCGTTAAATCGCGCGCGTAATTCATCTACTATTTTATCATTGGTCTTTTTCGGACCAGGTGGTTTTTTTTGTAACAACGCTGATGTCTTTTCAGTTTCCGCTGCTATCTTTTCAAGCAAACCAAGAACAGGCACTTCTCGTCGCTCGCCTTCCTCAGGAATATCCCCAAATATTGCTTGTTCAGTTGCTGTTTTCACATCTTTGGTCGCCTTAGTTACCGGGGCGAACAGTTGTTCACTTGACACAGAAAAGTCAGTCTGCGCTTGTTGTCGTTGTTGAAGTTTCTCGCGAAGTCTGTCTCGAACCGGTATAAACTTTTTAATTGCTGCTAGCCGCTCTCGGGCTAATTTAGTTGTAAGTGATTCACCTACCATATATTGTTTGTGAACTGAATTTTCAAATGTGAAACTATCACAATTAAAAGCTGAGTTATTAAATAATGTACCATCAAGCTAACGTATCCATCTTCGACAGGGTTAAACTGTACGACGCTATCCGCGAGTGTTTCAGAAATAACATCGCTGGGGGTTTCCGAATTGTAATATCTGAGAACGGCGATGAACGATTTGCGTTAACGACGCGGCAACAACAACAACTACGTGAAAATGGAGGCGTCGCGGTGATTACTTGCTACTACGACCAGATCATCCAGTATGCACATAACTGCATGAGCAAGCCCAAACTGATGAGTATCCTTTCAGGATAAAATTCTATGTGAGTGTTACAAAAAACGCTAAAAAAAATTATTTTTTAATAAAATTTACTGAAAAGCTTTTCGTTCACGTGGTTATGATACTGGTTTATCCTCGTTTAATATTTTTCTAAGATCACGAACCTTAGAACTAATTTCAGCTCGTTTTTGATACTCTTGGCCGAGCTTTTGACGTATTGCTTCAACGGTGCTAAACAGCGTTATAAATAAGCAGCAGAGAGTGTGAACAGACCAACTTTTAGGCAAATATTTCGTAAGCGTTTCGTTACAAAACCGAAACAAAAAAAATCTTACTATGATAGTGCCAATTTAGTTGTCACAAACACATGGGCTGCGACACTGCAACGTTCCAAGACAACGTTTTATAAGCGGTCGTCGTTAATAATGAAAAAAATAATCTTACAACGATGTTGCTATTTAGTTGGCGTTCACACTCTCTGCTGCTATACTTAACTAAATATTTGATCAAGTCCGACACGATATCTTGTCCGAGGGTCTGATAAATTTATCGTCACAAATCCGTGTGGGATTGTCTGAGCGCGGCTAAAGAAATTTTTAAATTGATTATGATCCATATCGCCACCGCACCAAGTTTGCCAAATATTTCTAAGAGTATGTGTATCAACTCCGTTAAATACACACAGCATATTGCAGTTATCTCTGATCACTTTTGGTATTTGAGTGTAACGTTGAGTGATATATATCACGTCGGTGTTTTTATGTCTGCCTCTGGAAAATATTCTAGCAGGATTTTTTTGATTATCTAACATGATATCATCATATACGACTAAATTGTTAATACTTCCGTCGATGGAGTCAATGCTAGGTGCTTCCTCGATATCGGTTATAAACTCAATAATATCATCGCCGTTAATTTCTCGCGCGGCTTCGTTAAAATCCTTTAACACTTCATAACATCGCTGATCATCTACACTCGGAGCAATCATATACAACTTATCCCACGCCATCCATCTCGTTATCAAATTAAGTAGCAATTGTGTTTTAACACTTCCAGATGGTCCGATGATAATCGCGCGAATAGAATTTGGTAACATTGCATGGTGTCTAATAGGTTCCCGTCGTCTCGTAGCTGAATAATCAATTACATTCATGTCGTTATATATAAATTATGGATCTATATTGTATGAAATGTAGGACGCGTACTGGCACAAATGACTTGACGACGATTACAACGAAAAATAATCGATCAGCGCTTTCTGGTAAGTGCGTACAATGTAGTACAAAGAAATTTAGATTTGTTTCCACGAAACCTTTAAAAAAAAACGAGGAGGTGATATTGCAGCCAAGTTAGCAAAACTCCCAGGAACACCGTGGGCAAAATACTCAGGAGAAAAGCACCTTCCAGGATATAGCTACTGTGGACCGGGAACACGATTAGATATCAGACTTGATGATCAAAATCTGCCCCGACCCGGCGAGTATCCAATAAACGCTATTGATAAGGCGTGTCATGCTCATGATGTTGCTTATAAAAGCAGCAATCTTCAACACAGACATCTTGCGGATGTGAAATTAATTCATGCGTTAAATGCTATTCCTGATAAATCCTTCAAAGAAAAATTGGCTTCGTGGTTGGTAAAATCTGCTATGAAGGGTAAATTGATGTTAGGTGCTGGTAATTAAAAATATGGAATCTATTTATTATTCTCCGAGAGGATACTGGAGAGGTTACGCAGCAATAAGTAAACTCGCTAGCGCTGCGGCGGTGAAAAAAACTACAGCGGCAAACTGGTTATCTAAACAAGCTATATGGCAAATTTATCTACCAGCGCCTAAACGAATTAACTTCTCGCATTTTGATGTTACAACACCTAATGAAGTTCATCAAGCTGATATACTATTTCTGCCGCATGACAACGGTTACAAATACGCGTTAACGTTAGTTGATGTTGCGAGTCGATACAAACAAGCAGAACCGCTAAGGACAAAATCATCTACTGAAGTAGCTTCAGCATTTGAAAAAATTTATCGACGAGGTCCTCTGCGCTGGCCAAATCTGTTACAAGTTGATCCTGGCAAGGACTTTCAAGGCGCTGTTTTAACAACGATGAAACATCATAATGTCGCCATCAGACGAGGACACACTGCGCTACATCGCGATCAGGCAATTGTTGAACGATTTAATCGGACACTTGCTGAGCGTTTATTTGGATATCAATACGCGAAAGAATTCATCCAGGATAAACGATCCCGTGAATGGGTCAAGAGATTACCAGGTGTAGTTACCGCAATCAATAATGAGATTACTAGAACAATTAACATGAAACCTGTCAACGCTATTAAAAAGAAGTATATACCCGTACAACCACAAAAAGATTTCAAAGAACCAATTCTTGGTAGTAATGTCATTGTAAGGTACTTATACGAACCAGGAGAGCTTGAGGGTGGTAAAAAAAGAGCTACTGATCCTATTTGGAGCGTCACGACGCACAATATATCCGGTATAACACGATCAACGGGTAGCGTTTCTAGACCAGCAATCTATAGACTGGATTCAACTGCTCCTCAGCGAGGATTTACTCGACAACAACCACAGGTAATTCCTGAAGATACTCAATTACCACCGCGTAGTCTTAACTAGCACCTCTGCGTCTATTGCACTCAAGACAAGTCAGCATAACGTTATCGTTGGTATGACCTACACTGCTATTCTTTCTGTCTACGGTGAATTGGCGAGGATCTTTATCCGAATACTGCCAACGCATTATACAATTACAACTCGCGCAGTGATTATTCTGTTGTTGCTTCAGCGTAATTATTAATTCAGCATCAATGTCAAATTTTCTATTATTTTTTTTATCCTGTTGTTTATAACCAGAAAGTTTTTTTCTGATAAAATCACCAGTGATATCATCGGCGCTGACAATATCGTCACTGGCATCATCGAAAACAATTCTTCGAAGTTGGTTTATTCGCCGTACTCTAGATACTGCGAGATAAACTAAATTTGACCACTCAATGCGATTATCTACTATCCAAACAATTGTGTCTGTGATAGTTAATCCCTGTGAAGAGTGTATTGTTGCTGCGTAACCTAACGTCCATGGGATTTATCAGCACGCAATGCATCTTCGACGACGCTGATATCAACCAGCACAATATCATTTAACACTAAATTCTGCTTTTGTTGTTGTCCAGGAATGTCAACGTCCATATTCTGCTTTCGTGTATTTGAAGGTCTATAACACAACGGTACAGGAAGTGTTGCAAATTTACACTTATGCATTTCAAATAACTTCATCTGAAGTGCGTCTCTGACTATTTTTCTACTCGCGATTATTAAATCATTTGGTCTCCATATTTCCCAAAAATCATTCATGGGAGTTTCTGAAATTATTTCACGCGCTATTTCACATTGGATTTTATCCGGTTGTAATCTAATTAGCGCTTTGAATTCTCGTAATTGTTCATCAAGTGATCTATGGTCGGTATTAATTTCTTCATAATAGTCTACATGATTCTTCAACCACTCATGTGGAGATCCACCAACAAATGGCTGTGGTTGGCCGTGATCCCCGCACATGACGACTTTTGTAGTTTTCAATAACAACCATTCAAGAAATATCTGTAATACTGTCAACGATACCGTGCATATTTCATCCCAGATTATGATTTCAGGAATGAATTTATCGCCCATTCGATCAGGAGTCCATGTATCGCCTTTCCATCGAAAGATGCTGTGATAAGTACAGGCTTTTACTCCCCGCGCTATCATCTCTCTGGCGAGTCTGTGAGTTAGTGTTAACACAATCATGGTTGACCGACGAAATAATTCAATTGCACGAGTTGTCTTTCCTGATCCACCACAGCCGTTTAAATAAACTGTCTTGTATCTACATACGGGATCAGATACCGGTGGTGCATTAGATAATTCTGATAATTGGTTGCTTTTCAAGTATTTATCGTCGTTGGCAACGTCTGCGGATTCACAATACTCATGTAGTGTTTCTTTTTTAAATCGCCAACGTCCCCACGCTTCCTCGGGATCTGTGAATGCCGCTACAGCTGATCTGTATTTGTTGTGTATATACATCGAATCAGTAGCTACTCTAACCGCGGTATCTGGAAATCTATTTATCATCGAAAATAGATTAATAATAGAATAACCGAGCATAGAACTTCTCAAATGTGTGTACTGGGAATTATATCCATCACAATAGGTAACAACCGTACCTAATTTCTCACCATTGGATAGAAAAACATCCCTACGGGATACAAGTTTTCCCTGTTTCGTTAAATCGGTTACAATAAAATCGTATTCAGCGACGTCTATGATCAACCTCGAAGAGTATTTTGCATTGTCATATCTTCCACCTTGAGTGAATTTACCAATTATTTTTCGTCCGAAATCTTTGGCTTCTTTGTTTTTAATTTCAAATAACTCCTTCGACCAATTCATAATTTGTTCTTAATTGAAATTAGGAAATTGTTTTCGCTGTTCGCGCATTATACGATCTAGATCAGGTTTTGGTAACCTAACTTCTTTCTGCGCGTGATAGCATATAATAGCTTCACTGACAATTAACGATATTAGCATACCACAATCGATCATATATCTCAATAGCACTATTGGCATCTAGTGTTTTTCAGACATATGTTTACCAAGCCAAACATAACTACACGGATGTAACCCTGCAGCGAATTCGAATGATATCACACGAGCGAACCCGGTTAAATCAAAATCAGGCAAACGACCATTAAACGCAACACGAGTCATTTCATGCGTGGGGTGTCCAAATCGTTTAAAATACTCAGAGCATTCCCCATACCCGAGAAAACTTCCAGGATAACATGCGGATATATCAATTGAAATCATACCATCACGTGAGTATTTTGTATTCCACAATCCTCCATGACCAAATTCGACGCAACTCAATTTGACATCTTCGAGAAAATCACTTCGTGTTGGACGCCATGAGTTCTTTTCTCTTGCGAAGTGAGCTACCACTGATGGAATTGTAAAACTATCCGTGAGTAGTTTTTCATGGAAACTCTCCGGTGAAAATTCATTAGCGATTTTTCTCATTCTGTTATCTAGTTCTTCAACGCGATATAATTCTCCATTTGGTCTTACAAACTGATCAAATCCTGATTCGGAACCAGCGCTGCTAAGTAACCACACCGACACGGGATCATCTTTACACAACGTAACAATAGCATCGAATAACCTCTCTTCGTGGAAAACATCCTTGTAAAACTCCCCGGGGATATATCTCACGATTCGTTCTCGTGGAAATACATTTACCGCAGGTGTCCACGCGTGTTTGTTATGATCAATAATTTCAATTGGAGCTCCTCGCGATTGATATTTCGGTTCGTATAATACTTCTCCGGTTATCGTTGCTACCGATATTGGAAATTTTAATGATGCTTCTAATTTGGTTATATCGGAAATCGTTGCCCCGCGTTGTTTCACTGTCAGTTCCCATTCGGTTATTTTTTTTCGTCGTTGTTCAGTTAATTTGTTTCCCCGGGATGCATTTGTGAAGTGTTCCATTACCCGTGTTGCTACACAATTGAGCCTTGACGAAGTCAACGGCGACGATGTTTTCATAGGTGCTAGTTTTTCAATACTTGGCTTATCATTTAGCTGATATATTCCGTAAACAACTGCTGTTACAGGGTAAGATCTCTCGTAGTATGGTTCGTCAATTCCAGTTAGAATTCCTGGTTTGGAATCTCTACTCACAATAACAAATTTTTTATCCTTGAGGATTGGATCAAATTTATCTCTGATAACCCATTCACCTTCGTCTTCGATAATGAATTTTATTCTAAAAAATACCTCCGCTGGGAATTGCTTTGTTTGGGAATTGCTTTGCAATTTACCTTTGGATTTCCACCTTTGGATTTCCCCGTTGGCTCGCCAAGGTGTGAGATTATCTCAGCTGCTCTTGTGTCGTTCATAGTAGCATCGATTACGGGTACATTGACATCATCATTGATAATTCGAAATGTCGACCACGTATGAGATGCTTCATCGCGCTTAAATTCATTAAAACAGTCGCTGATTTTACTCAACAGGGTTTTGTCATCTATTAGACTTTTTGGTATATCAGAGATTCTATCGAGATTAAAACTAGCATTTTTCCAAGGCGTAATTTTCGATAATCTATTGAATTCTTTCATATCAGAGATGTTATCGAGATCGAATTTAGTATCCGGATTAAATCGGGGATTAATTTTCGATAATCTCTTGAACTCTTTCATGCTATCGTCCTTTAGACGTTTTGGTTTAACAGAAACTCTATCTCGATTAAATCGGGGGTTAATTTTCAATAATCTCTTGAACTCCTTCATGCTATCGTCCTTTAGACGTTTTGGTTTAACAGAAACTCTATCGAGATTAAATTTCGATAATCTCTTGAATTCCTTCATATTATAATTAAAACAAGTATTTAAATAAAAAGTTTTTTATATAATGAATCATTTCAAATGCCTTATGATTGGATCAAAGACTCCGTGTAACAAATCATGCAGAAATGAATTCTGAGGGTATCATATGCAAAGTTTTCGTCGGGGAAGTAATGGTCCTCTTCCGTGCCTGTATTGTGGGGTAGGTGTAAGAGGCAAGTCGCAGTTATGCATTAATTGCGGGGGTAAGCGTTATAGAGAGTTGAAGCGTTATTATGACAAGCGAAGAATCAAAAATCCTGACTCTGTCAACGACGTCAATGACGTTGCCAACGGCAAAATAATAAAAACTGCTCAAGACTACATAGAAAGATTTTCAAATAATATATCTAAACCAAATAATGATTTAGACAAATAGATATATTAGTATAATGAACCAAGAATTTCAAAGACATCCTGTTATTGAAAATTACGAAGCCTCTCGTGATGGTGTTGTTAGACACTGTAAAAATAAGAAATCTGTTGGGGATGATAATGGTATGGGGTATTTGAGGTTTAATGCTGGAGGGAAGAATTATTATAATCATCGTTTTGTATTCGAGGTGTTTAATGGATTGATCAAGGATGGTTTTGTTATTGATCATATTGATCGCATTAAGACTAATAATTCTTTGAATAATTTACGAGCTGTTACACAAAGTGAAAATACTGCATCTGGAAAAACTGGTACTTGTAAATCAATTGGGAAGAGACCACTAAAGTCGTTTAATACTGAAAATAACACGGAGATAGTATTTCAGTCAATAACCGCAGCTGGTAAGTATTTCGATATTTATCCGTATTCTATTCAATGCGTTGCAGAAAATATAACCAAGACGGCTTTTTCAAAGCGTTTAAAAACAAAATTCAGTTTATTTATGTATAAGTCATAATCTTGCATTAACGGGGAATAACTCCGTTAGGTAACGCGCGTGCGACAAATCATCAATGACAGAGTTACCGTTGGTGAACACGGAAGTAGTTTTTGATTGGCTGATATAATTGTCATAAATCTCAATAACACATAATCAATTTCGTCTTTTTTCAAGTATTAACAGAACTGTTTTATATACACTTCGTATTTAATTCTTTTTTTTAGTGTCTGCTTTAAATAGTATGCGTGTTTTCAACGTTGTCAGTGATCGCTAACAAACACAACAAACAATTACAAGCACACATCTCTCTATGTCACTTCGTTGTAATGAGTGGTTATATACAAATCCGTCTGTGTTATATTTGGGCTTTAGCTCGAAATTCAAGTACAAAACAAACCACACCGTCACACGTGGTGTGAACGTTATTATCGACATTCAAACCAGGTTTTGATTTCAGGTTTGTTTTGTACTTGAATGTAGAATAGCCCGCGTCATCCATTGTCATTGAATCAATTCATTCATAATCTATTGTTGTGCCGTCGTCATTCATTGCATTGTAAATACCATAATCACCTATAATCTATTGTTATGTGTTTGTCCGTGTCCACGCACCAAACGTATCCTCTTGTAGGTCAAACCTGTTATTTGACAAGTTAGACTCTACTCGTGGGGAATACGCTTCGTGATTATATGTAACCATTGAGCGCCGCTTGATGTATAAACACCAAGGGAGTTCAAAACGGTGATGTGTAATTGTGCCGTCGTATATGTATAATACAACCGCCTAAACACTAGATCAGGGGTTGTAAGTACCGTCGTCATCTATAATCATAATCACCTATAATCGCACTAAACTTCTGGATATGCTAAGATGATCAACACCTTAGCGTGTCCAGAATTCATTTTGTGAAAAATTCTAAAGAATTTTCAGATTTTCATTCAAGCAATTCAACAAACATATTTTTATATAATATGAATCTTGAAAATCTCAAATGTATTGTTATTGAAATCAACAAGCTTAAAGATCAAAATGTAAAATTATGTTCAGGGTTAGATTGTGATCAAATCATGACCGATTTCGAGGACATACAATCTGGAGAACAAAATGGAAAATATGTACTCGCTAAAAAATATTTTTTAATTAAGCGCTTACAAAAATTTATTCGTGAAAGTTTAGTTAATACCGAAGACGTTAATGTGTTTGTACCATTATGTAAGATAGTCGAACATGTACGTAAGCAATTAAGCTTAGAATATGAACAAAGGAAGCTTATCAATTGTAAGGTGAGACAATTAAAAACGTTAATGGAGCAAGAATGAGCCCCACGCGTAGAGAGCCTCCTTTGTTGTATTGTATGACATGTATAATCACTACCTGTGCATGTAACGAGGAAGTAAAATTATGTGTATGTGCAACAACAGGGAAGTATAATGGGTTGGTGTACAATTTAGTGATTTATTTTTTTTTTACTTGGTGAATTGCTTGCAATTTAACAATACTGATACTCTTTCAATAATGGTAGGACAATCATTGACCACACGAAACACAAAAGAACGACTTAGCGCTCTTAATAAACTATTACCCCTTCGTGATCGTATACGTGAAAAACTTCAACAACGGCAATTACTTCAGACTGATTTTACAGAGGATACACAACAACTCTTTAAGCCGATTGTTACTGCAACTACAGATGTGAAAACAGCAATTTCTAAACAAGAAAGCGCGCAGAAAGAGTCCTTTCTCCCTGTGTTAGAGAAAATAGCAAAACGAACTAAACAAACAAAAAAATCATTAAAAACACTTCCTGGTGATATAATAACTACTGCAAGACGACAAGAAGAACAACAACGAGAACTTCAGGAAGAAGTTGAACGATTAGGTGATATTGATATTTCCTCACCAGCACCTGAACCTGAAGAATTTCAAGAAGAATTTCAAGAGGAAACGGGAGCTGTTTCAAAAGGGGACTATTCTCCTGAAAATATATTTACAGTTGATGCGTTAAATACAATCAGAAATATCCAAACAGACTCTGAATTAGCTAAATTTACCAAAGACAACGTTAAAAAAAAGAAAAGGGATAAGTATTTAATAGACGAAACGTCTAAAGATTTTGTAAAAGGTTCAGACATTTGGGCAAATAAGGTGTTTTTAGCAAACCGCAGGAAAAATAAAATCACAAGAGAAATAAGTCGTGATTATAATCAATTTCTAGCTATGATAAGGGGGGTCACATCAGCACCACCAGTATACACAGCAGACCCAATCCCTGATGAAATACAAATAATGGCAGAGGCTGATTCTGAGAAGGGTGCAACTGGTACAACTAAAAAAAAGGGTAGTGGCTTAGTTGGGAATAGAAAATCCTATGGATATTCACCTATAGATTTTCACGCTAGTGTAACATGTCCTGGCAATATTCTCGGTGATATAGCACGATTAGAAGTACTCGTAGGAGGAAAACGAGCCGGGAATAACTCACCAGAAATAATCAATGAAGCATCTGATATCTGTAGGCGATTATTTCAAGGTGGTATCATGGATATTGCAACATATCGAGATTTCATTGAAGAGTTAGTGGAAAATTCTTTGGATTTTCACGGTTATCATAGTGACTGAAAATCCCTTGTATTTTTCATCACCACGATTAGATAAATATCGATTGAATAGAGAATGATCATACACTACAACCATGATAAACCAACTAACGTCTACGTGGTAAACTCACGATTGCCAAAATACCGAGCATACTATGGAGATGGTCTCGGTAATACTATAATGGGATTATTTTCAAGAATGGCTCCAAAAGTGGCTCCGCTAGTAAAACAACTATCAATGAAAGCAATTGATGTTATCAGGGATAAGGGTATTAGCGCTGTTGGTGATCTTGCCACGAAGGCGTTTTCAGCCGCGAAGGATAAACTAACAGCGCTAGTTCGACGGCGAAATTCAAAGAAACCAGCGGTGATTTCATCACTGCCATCTACTGCGGTTATGCCTGCGCGGGTTAGTAAAATAATAAACAACGCAGTAGATGAAAAACTACAGTCAATGATTTCATCATCGTTAATGACTCCGTCATACACTAACACTCAGGATAACATAACAGCAAATATGATAGCGGGAAGTGGCTTTGGAAATTCAAAGAATTTCTACAAAAGTCAAAGACAACGACAAAGTCGTCATCGGTGAAAATCTTTGAAATTAAAAATCGAGGATTTTCCAAGCAATTTACGATTTCACCTCCAATTTAGACCAACGGGTATATAATAAAAAATGTTCAAACAAAACCCTGATAATTCATTTGACATGGACGCCCCAGTACTTAAAGATGATTCTGTACGCGATTATCAATTTTTTGCCTATCACGCAGTACAACCTGATCTTCGGGGGAGAATCGAACTTCAAGTTCATGATACCAGTAAATACTTTTTACCCGCTGAAGCCTTTATTGAAGTCGAAGGTGAACTCGTAACAAATGTTGCAGCTAATACACCATATGCAGATGACCCAACTATCCGAGTTGGTTTTGTTAACAATGGCATCATGGCGTTATTCGAAAGTGCTAGATATCTCATTGATGGAAAAGAAATCGAATCTATTGAGCGTGAAGTTGATATTGCTACGGGAATAATCGGGTTAGCGAGATATTCTGATGACTATACAAGATCAGCTGGTCCGTCTATGATGTTCGCGAAGGATATTACTGATAACGCTGATCACATTCAGCATATTAAAATAGGTACTCCAAGAGCTACTGCATCTGATCCACAACCTGATACCCCTGAACATAGAGATAGACCAGCTGCTGCCTTTGATATTCTCGGAGGCGTTAATGATAATTGCAACCTAGGATTTGCAACACGCGTATCAACATTGAAGAGGCCTCGTCGACGGTTTTCATGTGCGATTCCGTTGCATCACATATTTGGATTTTGTAGAAACGTCAGAAAAGTTATCTATGGAGTAAAGCATACTATAGCGCTAGTGAGAAAGGGCACTGATGATAATGCAATCTGGCGTGGTGCTGGCGTTCCCGCCGATAAGGTCGTTTTATCAAAACTAACACTGTGAATGCCAGTGTTGACTCCGTCGTTGTCAACAGAACCACGGTTACTATCATTTATGGATCAGGGGGGAAAGAGATTATTAAGTTGGTTGACAACGTCCACAGATACCATGGATTCTAATATTGATGGTACACTTACATGGCACTTGGCAGCACGACAGGGTATTTCAGCTCCACGTCACATATTTTTTGCGCTACAGAATAGAGCGCGATTAGATAATCAAGAACGTTCCCATATGATATTTGATCAAATTGGGTGTAATGAAGTATCGCTGAGAATAAACGGACATCAAGAACCATCAGAGGATATACAACTAAATTACACAGAAAATCATATTGCACGAGTTTATCATCGGTTGCTGTCGTATATGGGACGCGATCAAAATCTCGATACTGGTCTACAAATATCACAGTTGGATTTTAGAAGTCTCTATCCTATTTATTACTTTTCGCTAGAACATCTTGACTTGATGAGACAGTCCGTCGTTGATATACACTTTCGAGCTCGTGTACACCCCCCTGGTGGTGTTAACTATAGAGCGGTTGCTGTCATTCTCAGTGATAAATCAATGCTACTCGAAGGTGTTGGTGGACGAATGAGACTGGTAGATGCACCAGTGGAAAATCTTTGATTGGAAATTGCTGTGCAATTTCACCATTGAATCGATTGCGATTTAGAATCAATCTGTTTTGTATAATGTCGTATAGTAATATCAATGTTACGTTGACACCTGGTCAGTTAAAAAAATTACAATCCAAATCAACTAAGCAATGTGGGACCACAATAACGCTGAAACCTAATCAAATGAATGGCGGGGCGAATAAACTATCGCTGACAAAAACTCAAGTTAATCATTTTAATAAAGCGTTTAAAGAAAAAAAAGGGAGTTCAGGTTACTCTTTCTGCGAGCGCGATTAAAAACATGGAAAAGACTGGTGGTATATTCCCGTTGTTAGGGTTGATTCCAGGGTTGATTGCCGCAGCGGCCCCAGCGGTAGCTAAAGCGGCAGCGTTAGGAGCCATTGGTACCGCGGCAGGAATGGCACTAAAGAAAGCAACAGGCGGATTCGTCCGCGCTGGTGAAAAAAAAGGAAAGGGTCTAAGACTACCAGGAACCCCGTATTCATGGTACAGCGGAAGCGGCCTGAGACTAGGACCGGTTTACTAGTTCGGGAATCTTCGATTGAGGAACCTGTGGTTCCCATGTCCAATTTTGATTTAATTGATGCCGCTAAAAAACTAGCCATAAAAAACTTCAGAGGTGTTTTTATGAGAGATCAGTTACCGGCACAACCAAATGATGTTGAAACCGGTATTATTAATCTAGATAACAGCGATGGACCTGGAACTCACTGGGTTGCATACACAATTGATCCACGTGGGATTATTTATTTTGACTCATATGGATTAGCGCCTCCGAAGGAATTTAACCGCTATGTAAGTAAATTAAAAATACCCCGTTGGTATTCCACGTTACCAACACAAACAATGCTTAACCCACCCATATGTGGCAATGAAGTATTAAACGTACTTGATGCTATTTCACGAGAATCTTTGATGAAATCACAATCAAAACCACCCCATGTAGTAGTAAATGAGTATACTAGCGGTCGTTGGATTGAAAATCTTTGATTGGAAATTGCTGTTCAATTTCACTTTTAGATTGGAAATCTTTTAGATTTTAAACAGAGAAAGGATTTTTATGATAACAATGATTGATATTTGGGGACGACCTTTATCAACGCTGAAGAAACCCGATACTGGTGGAGTTGAAACCCTTGATAAAATCAAGGATGTTAAAAAACTAATCGAAGATGAAATAGCCGAAACGTTAAACCTAGCAAGTGTTGATCCTGGTGAAATAGTTATATTTGGCGATCGTCAGGGTAAATTGAAAACTAGTAATGTCTCTCTCGATGATATTTTTTTTAAACGACGAGATGCAGCAGAAAATACTATCGCGTTATTTTCCGATCAGGGTAAACTCAAACCAGGTGTACTTGTTTGAACAATTACGGATAAATTAGCAACATTTGATAACACGGTGAATTCATTGAAATCGCTCAATGATAAATATGACGATCATATAACTAAATTTGATCTGTTTAGTGAAACACAAAGAAATACAATTGACCAAATTGATAAACCCCTGCTAGAATTTTTTGGAAATCCACCAGTGACCACACCAAAACTCACCTCGATAAAAGATTCTATGTTGGAACTAGCAACTCTTCAATCCGAATATGAAAAACACGTGAAACAGTTTTCAATGTTTCGTAAAAACATCATTGATAAATTTATCGGAACCCCATTTGATAAAATTGAAATAACCCTTCCTGATATTAAAAAATCCATCGATGATCTAAAAACATTTAACAACGCAATGAAGGATGATGCAGCGAGGATGATAGGTGTTGTTGAAAAAATAAAAATTCCTCATAAGAGCACCAACAATATCGTATACACGATTCAACACGGTTCATTTGCGTGGACTCCCACAAACAACATTTTAAACATAACCGCAGCAGTCAAGGGTATTTATCGATTAACAATAGTATCACCGACTCAATTCAATATATCATCAAGTAGTTCATCTGGAGTCAATAATACAATATCAACGATCATCGACAAGGATGTATCTGAACAATTCACGATAACGACCGCAGATAGAAATCTTGCCAGGGTTTCAGTAACGTGGTACGTAGAATTCGTAGTGGATTTAAGTAAACAATTAAACTGAAAGGGAAATCACAATTGAAAACGCTAGCGTTTTTAAAATAAAATGACGATCCCTTCAGTGTATCAGTATCGCTATGATCAGGTCAGAGAATTTCAAACTAAACTCAGCTCTCTCTGTGAGGAGTATCAAATAAAAATAAAAAAATACCAACGAAGAATAACCGCAGTTGATATCACCGTGTACTCGGTGTCGAGAGTAATCACTACTGCTGGAATAATACTATCTTCAGTTACAATGATTGCTCCGGTCGTAGTTCCAATCGCTATTTCTGCGGTGGCTACAATTGCGGGTATATTAACCGGGATCACAAAAAACTATCATCGTGTAGCCAGAGTGAACTACACGATTATTTAATTAAATTTCACATTGCATCTGCCGCATACTCGCAATTATCCTCGTTATCCTCGTTATCGTCACTCAACGACACAACAATATCAGATAGCGAATTCTCAACGATGGCTCAATTGTATAAATCGACAATGCTAAAATTAGAGCAGAATAATAATAATAACAATGTCGTCGCAAGAACTACTTCAACAAATAGTAACAAATACAACACCGGTGAAAACAAGCATGATATCAGTAATCTCAACGCGTCCTGAATTCAGTGTGAATTTTCCGATTCCCGTTCCCGTGAGCGAGATCGCGTTAACAAAACTACGAGTGTATCATAGCTGGCCCAATATCAGATCCGTAGCATTTGGTGGTCAACAACCAAATAATTCCTTGGTGTTCGCGTGGAAAAATCGTGAAGACGGAACCCTAGACTGGAACGTTGTCTCGTTGCCAACGGGGTCATATCAAATGGAACAAATCAATAACGAATTACAACGAAGAATTAAATCTATCACTGGAAAAGAATCAAAAATCGCTATAACGGTTCACGAGCCGACGTTATCATCTGCGATCGAGATTAATTCCCCTGGGTATGTCGTAGATATTTATCAGAGTTCTATAAGATCAGTGTTAGGATGGCCTGAATTACCACCTCGACGAGAAACCGTTGATATACCAGAACCTGTAAAATCTGATTATGTCACAAAGAGGATAAAACCTGATAATGCAATAAAAACTTATAAAGATCATTCCCCTAGTAAATTCATGAATACTAACCCAGATGTAACAACTGTACACTTTGGGTCTATCGAAAAAAATTTAACAGCATTTAATAACGATCTATCACTGCTATTAATATCCCTCAAATCTGGCTTTCTCACCAGAGATGAATTTATCAGCGTCGTAGAAAAATGTAACAAAATCATCTACGATATGGAAAAATTTCATGCGAAAATTATTCAAGAGGTGTTATCAAATGAGCAATTTATGAGAAGTTTTAGAGACAGGTATAAGCATAAGATCAGTGAAGATATTTCCACGTTTAAGCTTCCAGGATATAACCCGGACGAATTAAAAAAACTTCTCAGTGAAGCCATCGATATCGGGTTTAAGAAAATTCACGATGAATGGAAAAAAACAACATCACCGGAAATAAAAACCCTTAAACACAATAATGATCCAGAAGGCGGTGGAAAACATATCGCTCCGAACAACGTAAATATATCCTCGGTAATATCATTGAATTTAGTATGTGACGTTATCGAAGGAAGCTATCAAATAAATCTTGAGCAATCAAATCAAGCTCAGCAGAGATATATTTTATATTCATTTGCACCAACGGCTCCTCCAGGATTTCTAATTATTGAAGACCCAACTAATCCAGTCTATATGCGATGTCATAATAATTCTTTAACGAGAATTAATTTCAAACTCACTGACCAATCTAATAATTTGATTGATCTGCGAGGTGAAGTTTTGCAAATTAGTCTGTTTGTGAAATCCTGAAAGGATTTTCGTCCTAGGACTTTCAATCGTGAAAATTCTTCGAATTTCAACAATGATTTTCATGGAAAAAAATTGTTAAGTATAGCAGCAGAGAGTGTGAACGCCAACTAAATAGCAACATCGTTGTAAGATTATTTTTTTCATTATTAACGACGACCGCTTATAAAACGTTGTCTTGGAACGTTGCAGTGTCGCAGCCCATGTGTTTGTGACAACTAAATTGGCACTATCATAGTAATTTTTTTTGTTTGTTTCGGTTTTGTAACGAAACGCTTACGAAATATTTGCCTAAAAAGTTGGTCTGTTCACACTCTTTGCTGCTAAATACGTTAATATCGTTACCGTACAAGCAAGCATTGATGGACTTTTGAATTCCTTTCACGAGCCTGTACATCTTGGGTAAAACATAACGACCCTTACTAAACTGATACTCAATGTCTTCATATTCCGAGGCAATCTTGTCGCAGTCGAGATCTTCAGATAATACTACCCCTTGATCCTTTAAAATTGAAATTTCAGCAATTATAGAATTTACATCTTTGATATCCATATTTTTATAGTATACTGTATCTCTAATTATTTTTTTTAAAAAATCACACTCATTTGGCAATCACGCTGGCGCCCTATGACGTCAAAGAGACCCAGAGGTTAGGACAGCACATACATGAAAACCCCATTTGGAAACCCCTTTCGCGTCAAATAACGTGAAAGAGACCCAGAGGTTAGGACAGCACATCTTTGGAACTCCTTGGTTGCCTTCACATCCAAGTAAGCCCAAGGAGACCCGAAACATACATCTCCGGCGGGAGGCCTAAGGTGATAAACGTCATATTAGACCGCCCAGAAGATATGCTTGGGGGGGAGGGGCGTGGGACGGCACAAGACACCACAAACATGAAACAACGGGGCGGATTTTCTACAGCCAATCCAACCAATCAAAAGCAACCTAATTAAATTAACCCGGTTGCATGATTGTGAACAAAAGACAACCACACGCCCGGGTTAATGGCGTTGGTTAGTTTTGATCGGTCGCATTGGCCTTCGAAAGCCCCAAGCTTTATACCTTTGATATGCTATATAAGGCGACTAATACAGCAGCGTTGATTCATGGGTATGTTATTTATTTCCTTATTACTTATTATTGCTGTTTCACAACATTTAAATGAGACAAAATATTAAAATAAAACATTAAACAAAATAATACAGTTGTTAAATAACAGCGTATATTTTCCCTGTTCTAATTCTCTAGACAAAATTATCGATTAGATCATAAAAAGCTGTATACAAAGAATTTTAACCACGCCCACCTACTTCAATGAATGGGAAACATTAGTATTTCCTGCTCGTTCCGGCTGGGCGAACATAGGTAATACGCTGGATTATAAAGAACCGTTTGTACTAAAGTGTATTTATAGATGGTCTAAATAAATACAACTGTTTAAATAATACAGTTTTAGCCCAAGCGACAATAAAACATTTTAGAATTATTTAAAGTTGATAAAAATGCAACTCTAACGAAACACATGTATTATATACTCCATTATTGTCACGTGGGCGCGCCTAGTCAAGGTATACAGGTAATAGCAGACGACAAATTCCTTTGACGTCATAATACAAAGGAACTTAGTAAGTAGAGTGTGAGTTGCGGCGGATTTATCTATAAAGGATTTATCTCCCTTGTATACGAATTTTATTTTATGACCATTTTTTTAGACAGAGCAGTTTTAATTATATTTTCTGCAACAAATCGTATTGAAGGCCTACAAATGTCAAAATATGTACTGGCTTCATTTATTGATTGAAAGATTCTCTCTTCATTATTTTCTAAATCAAACGATTTGACCCCCTTAGGGCGTTTTGCATGTTTGCCAGTTCCACCTCATTTTGCATTCCGACTTTGTGAGACGGCTTGAAGATTCACAAGACAATTATCAGTCTTCACGCCATTTATGTGATCAATCACAAATCCGTCTTCGATTAATCCGTTATGACATTCAAAAATAATTCTGTGACAGAGATATGTTTTATTTCTAGCACTAAACAACAAATACCCCATATTATTCAGATATCCAACCGGTTTTTTAAGTCTGCGGTGCCTGACAACACCATCAAGGGATGCTTCGTAATTAACAAGCGCTGGATGAGGTCTGAAATCTTGGCTCATTTGTATAATAATACTATTTGTCTAATTTATATCTGCTTTAATTATAAACCTCTTGATATAATCTTGAGGGTTTTTTATGATTTTGTCATCGTTGGGGTCAATGACTGCATTTTTTATTCGTTTGTCATAATAGCGTTTTAGTTCCCTGTATCGTTTACCCCCACAAGCAAGACACAACTGCGATTTTCCCCTTACCCCAGCCCCACATTGGAGGCTAGGGAGAGGACCGAAAGAACCGTTGCGAACGCTTTGTAAATGATACCCACATAATTCGCTTCTGCATGATTTGTTACACGGGGTTGTTGATCATTAGCCACTTGCAATGATTCATTATACTATATTTTTCTATTTAAATACTTGTTTTAATTATAACATGGAGGAGTTCAAGAGATTATCGAAAATTAAGCCCTGGAAAAATACTAAATTCATTGATTATAACATGGAAGAGTTCAAGAGATTATCGAAAATTAAGCCCTGGAAAAATACTAAATTCAATCTCGATAAGGAGTTCAAGAGATTATCAAAAAATTAAGCCTTGGAGAAATACCAAATTCAATCTCGATAGAGTCTCTGATACACCAAAACGTCTAATCGGTGATAGAACTATACTGGATAAAATCAGGGAGGGTTTTAATGAATTCTACCGAGACGGTGCAGCATACTGTTGGTCGACATTTCGAATTATTGATGAAGATGTCAATGTACCCAACATCGATGCTACTATGAACGATGAAAGAGCAGCTGAGATAATTTCACACCTTGGCCCGCCAAGGGGCTGGAAATTCAAGGGTGTAAAATCCAAAGGATTTTCATGGAAAATCAAAGATTTTCAACAAAGCAATTCCCAACAGAAGTATTTTTTCAGAATAAAATTCATTATCGAAGTCGAAGGCAAATGGATTATCAGGGATAAATTTGAACCAATCCTCAAGGATAAAAAAACTGTCATTGTAAGTAGAGATTCCAAACCGGGAATTCTAACTGGAATTGACAAACCATACTACGAAAGATCTTATCCCGTAACAGCAATTGTTTATGGGTTATATCCGTTAAATGATAAACCCGATATTGCAAAACTAGCTCCTATGAAATATTCTAGTTCACTGAATTGTGTAGCAACACGGGTAATGGAACACTTCACAAATGCATCCCGAGGAAATAAACTAACTGATCTGCGACGTAGGAAAATAACCGAATGGGAACTGACAGTGAAACAGCACGGTGCAAAGATTTCTGATATAGCTAAATTAGAAGCATCATTAAAATTCCCAATATCAGTAACGACAATAACCGGAGAAGTATTATACGAACCGAAATATCAATCGCGAGGAGCTCCAATTAAAATTATTGATCATAACAAACACGCGTGGACGGCTGCAGTAACAATATTTCCACGAGATAGAACCGTGAGATATATCCCTAAGGAGTTCGTCGGGGATGTTTTTTATAATGAGAAATTATTCGATGCTATTCACACGCTGTGTAAGGATGATTCTGTGTCAGTGTGGTTACTTAGAAGTGATGAAGATCCCGAAATAGGATTTGATCAATTTGTAAGACCAAATGGTGAATTATATCGCGTTGAAGAATTAGATAACAGAATGAGAAAAATCGCTAGTGATTTTTCACCGGAGAGTTCCCATGAAAAACTATTAACGGATAGTTTTACTATTCCATCAGTGGTAGCTCACCTCGCAAGAGAAAAAAACTCATGGCGTCCAACACAAAGTGATTTTCTCGAGGACGTTAAATTGAGTTGCATCGAATTTAGTCATGGAGGACTGTGGAATACAAAATACCATCGTGACGGTATGATTTCAATTGATATATCCGCGTGTTATCCTGGAAGTTTTCTCGGGTATGGAGAATGTAGTAACTATTTTAAACGATTTGGACACCCCACACATGAAATGACTCGTGTTGCGATTAATGGGCCATTACCTGATTTTGATTTAACCGGATTCGTTCGTGTGATATCATTTGAACTCGCTACAGGGTTACATCCGTGTAGTTATGTTTGGCTTGGTAGACATATATCTAAAAACGCCTGGATGCCAATAGTGTTTCTACGATATATGATTGATTGTGGTATGCTAATATCGTTGATTGTTTACGAAGCTATTATATCCTATCGAGCTCAGAAAGAAGTTTGGCTACCACAACCCGATCTAGATCGTATAATTAGCGAACAGCGAAAACAGTTTCTAGATGGAAATTCTTCGAAGAAGATACGACAATGCAAAATATTCCTCGCGGTTGATCATAGACGACACTGAATACGATTTTATTGTAACGGATTTAACGAAACAGGGAAAACTTGTAAATCGTAAAGACGCTTTCCTATCCGATGCAAGACGATTAGGTACAGTTGTTACCTATTGTGATGGATATATTAAACATTATACGCATTTGAGAAGTTCTATGCTAGCTTATGCTTCTATCAATTTATTTTCGATGATAAATAGATTTCCTAATACCGCAGTTAGAGTTGCCACTGATTCTATGTATATCCACGAGAAATACAAATCAGATGTAGCTAAATTCACAGATCCGGAGGCAAATTGGGGATGTTGGAGATTTAAAAAGGAGACGCTACATGAGTATTGTGAATCGGCAGATGTTACCATGGATGAAAAGTACTTAAAGTGTGACGAGATTCAATCCGAATTTTCTAATGCACCACCTGTATCTGATCCAATAAGTGGATACAAGACAGTTTATTTAAACGGTTGTGGTTGGTCAGGAAAGACAACTCGTGCAATTGAATTATTCCGCGTTTCAAAATCAAACATGATTGTCCTAACACCAACTCACAGACTCACCAGAGAGATGAAACAACGAGGGGTAAATGCCTGTACTTATCATAGTTTCTTTCGATGGAAAGGCGATGAATGGACTCCTGATCGAATGGGAGATAAATTCATTCCTGAAATCATAATCTGGGATGAAATATGCACTGTATCGTTGAGAGTATTACAGACATTTCTCGAGTGGTTTTGTAGACTATTATGAAGAAATTACCACTGATTATAGATCACTTGATGAACAATTACGCGAGTTCAAAGCGCTAATTAGATTACAGCCGCATATAATTCAATGTGAAATAGCGCGTGAAATAATTTCAGAAACTCCAATGAATGATTTTTGGGAAACGTGGAGACCAAACGACTTGATAATTGCAAGTAGAAAAATAGTCAGAGACACACTTCAGATGAAGTTATTTGAATTGCATAAAGAAAAATTTGCAACACTTCCAGTACCGTTGTGTTATAGGTCTTCGGATACACGAAAACAGAATATAGAAGTTGATATTCCAGGACAAAGTGAAAAACAAATTCTCGTATTAAATGATATTGTGCTGGTTGATATCAGAGTCGTTAAAGATGCATTGCGTGCTAATAAATCCCCATGGACGCTAGGATACGCAGCGACGATACATTCTTCACAGGGATTGACTATATCGGTTACAATTGTTTGGATGGTGGATAATCACATCGAATGGTCGAATTTAGTCTATCTTGCAGTATCCAGAGTACGAAAAATAAATCAACTTCAAAGAATTGTCCTGACAGAGTCAGGCGATGATGACACCACAATGGATGATGCTAGCATCGTTGATGTTAAAATTATCGATAAAAAACTCTCCGGTTACAAACAACAAGACAAAAAAAAAACAACGAGAATTTGACATTGATGCTGAATTAATAATTACGCTGAAGCAACAACAAAATAATCACTGCGCGAGTTGCAATTGTATAATGCGTTGGCAGTATTCGGATAAAGATCCTCGCCAATTTACCGTAGACAGAAAAAATAACAGTCTTGGTCATATCAGAAACAATGTGATGTTGACTTGTCTTGAGTGCAACAGACGCAACGGCGCTAGTTAAGACCCTGCGGAGGCAATTGAGTATCGTCAGGAATCACTTGTAATTGTTGGCGTGTAAAACCCCGCTGAGGGGCAGTTGAATCCAATTTATAGATTTGAGGTCTACCAGTTGATTGTGTTATAGTAGATATCTTGTGTGCAGTAACACTCCAAATAGGATCAGTAGCCCTTTTTCTGCCACCTTCAAGCTCTCCTGGTTCGTATAAATACCTAACAGTGACATTACTACCAAGAATTGGCTGAGAAACGCTATCCCGCTGTGGTTGTGGTATATACTTTTTTATTGCGTTGTTAGGTTTCATATTGATTGCTCTGGTAATCTCGTTACTTAGCGCTGCAACTACCCCTGGTAACCTTTTGACCCATTCACGGGATCGCTTTTCTTGGATGAATTCTTTTGCGTATTGATATCCAAATAACCGCTCAGCAATCGTCCGATTAAATCGTTCAACAATTGCCTGATCGCGATGTAGTGCAGTATGCCGCCGTCTGATGGTGACATTGTGATCTTTTATCGCTGATAAAACATCGCCTTGAAATTCCTTGCCAGGATCGACTTGTAATAGATTTGGCCAGCGTAGTGGGCCTCGTCGATAAATCTTTTCAAATGCAGAAGCAACTTCAGGTGATGATTTTGTTTTTAGCGGTTCTGCTTGTTTATATCGACTCGCAACGTCAACTACGGTTAGCGCGTATTTGTAACCGTTGTCATGTGGTAAAAACAATAAATCAGCTTGATGAACTTCATTGGGTACAGTAACATCAAAATGCGAGAAATTGATTTGTTTAGGACGCGGTAGATAAATTTGCCATATAGCCTGTTTGGATAACCAATTAGCCGCAGTAGCCTTTTTCACTTTTGCGGCGCTGGCGAGTTTACTGATTGCTGCTTTACCCTTCCAGTATCCTCTCGGAGAATAATAAATAGATTCCATATTATTAATTACCAGCACCTAACATCAATTTACCTTTCATAGCCGATTTTACCTATCACGAAGCCGATTTTTCTTTCAAAGATTTATTAGGAACAGCATTTAACGCATGAATTAATTTCACATCTGCGAGATGACTGTTTTGCAGATTGCTGCTTTTATATGCAACATCATGAGCATGACACGCCTTATCAATAGCGTTTATCGGATACTCGCCGGGTCGGGGTAGATTTTGATCATCAAGTCTGATATCTAATCGTGTTCCGGGGCCGCAATAGCTATATCCTGGAAGGTGCTTTTCTCCGGGGTACTTTGCCCATGGGGTTCCAGGGAGTTTTGCAAATTTGGCTGTGATATCACCTCCTCGTTTTTTTTAAAACATCTCCGAATTGTAAAATCTTTGATTTTGTAGAAACAAATCTAAATTTTTTTATACCACATGTTGCACATCTACCAGTCAGTGCTGATCTGTTATTTTTAGTTGTAATCGTCGTCACATCATTTGTGTTAGTACGCGATTTACACTTCACACAATATAGATCCATAATTTATGTATAGAGATATGAATATAATTGATTTTTCAGCGACTAAAACAAGAGAACCAGTTAAGCATCATGCAGCGATACCAAACTCTATTCGCGCAATTATAATCGGGCCATCTGGATCCGGCAAGACGTAATCGTTGCTCAGTTTAATAGTGAGATGAATGAAGTGGGATAAGTTGTATTTAGTTGCTCCTAGCGTAGATGATCAACGATGCTATGAAGTGTTAAAGGATTTTAATGAAAACGCTTCAGAAATTAAGGGTGAGAACGCCATTGAATTTATCACAGATATTGACGAGGCACCATCCGTGGATGACCTTGATGGAAGCATTAACAATTTAGTCGTATACGACGATGTGATGTTACCCAATTAAAATAACCCAGCTCGGATCTTTTCCAGAGGCAGGCATAAAAACACTGACGTGATATATGTCACTCAACGCTGCACTCAGATTCCAAAAGTGATCAGAGATAACTGTAATATTCTTGCTGTGTTTAACGGCGTTGATACACATACGCTACGAAATATTTGGCAGACATGGTGCTTTGATATGGATTTCAATCAATTTAAAAATTTCTTTAGTAACGCTCAGTCAACCCCGCATGGATTTATAACAATAAATTTACATGATCCTCGGACACGATATCGTATCGGACTCGATCAAATATTTGGTTGAAATCATTGATTATTTTTGTTAAATTGCAGCAGCAGAGAGGGTGATGACCACATCGTTGCGACCAAAATTGATTAAAAAATCGTAAAGTCTCCGTTTGCTAAATGGAGACTTATTTTTTTTGTGGTTAAAATGAGATTTCGTAGGAAGCCTTTTTTTTGCTTGAAAACGTGGTCTGTTCACCCTCTCTGCTGCTTTTGCTGATGTAGATAAAATGTTTATTGTTGGCTTCTTAAAGGCGAATTGTGCTTTTGATGGAAATACATTTATGTATGTCTTGTTTTTAAATAACTAAAGCCTTAGAACAGTTAATTTAAATGTTAATTGTTACAAGCAAATTCTTTTTAAAATTCAACCACACAATGTTTGTGAAACCATGCGCATGTATACATTACACAAAGCTAGTATACACAGACGTTGTGTGAAACCATGCACATGTATAACTTACATGAAGCTGGTACACACAGACCTTGTGTGAAACTATGCATGTGTATGACTTGCATGATGTTGGAACACACAGAGCTTGTGTGAAACTGTACATGTATGACTTACATGAAGCTAGTACACACAGAAGTTGTGTGAAACCATGCACATGTATGACTTGCATGAAGCTGGTACACACAGAACTTGTGTGAAGCCATACATGTTTATAACTTGCATTAAGTTGGTACACAAAACTTCTGTGAAGCAGTGCACATTTATTGCTTATAATTCACATAGCGATGGGCCGACCATTATTCATAATAAAAAAATGAGTTGACAGCAATGACTTTAATATTCACGTCCTGATTAAGTAAATGAAGTATTATTCAGATGTAAATTTGCTGATGTAGATAACATGTTTAGTGTTGGTTTCTTGAAGGTAATGTGTGCTTTTGAAGTCCCCTCTTGATGGAAATACATTTCTATATATGGCTTTTAAATAACTGAAGCCATTGAAGAGTTACTTTAAATGTTAATTATTACAAGCATGTTCTTCTTAAATTGCACCCACACAATATTTGTGAAACCATGCGCGTGTATACATTACATGAAGCTAGTATACAGAACTTGTGTGAAACCATGAATGGGTATGACTTACTGTTTCATGAAGTTGGTATATAATGAATACAATTAAAATAAAGGGATATAAGACCACATTGACTAAATTCTGTAAATCTTAAAAATGTCCTGCATGTATGATATATATATATATATATATATATATATATATATATATATATATATATATATATTATCATTTTTATTATATTATGTACATCTTGGAAGCTGACTTTATTAGAACTGCAATCAGAGTGGTTGTTTTTTGAATAATATAATTTTTTCTTGAAATTCTTATATCTAAAATTTTAAATCATTCTATTTTATATTCAGGAAATCATGTTTTTAGTTTGTGGATGTATATTGTGTAACAGTAAATAAAAGAATGTTTTTGAGTGTGTCGCAGTAGTTTAGATTTTTTGTCAACTGTCAGTGTTGTGTTTGAAATATATCAGTCATCAGAATTATGCATTTTTGATTTTGTGGTTGTTGAATTAAGATATACGAGTATTTATATATATATATATTTTCCAACTGAAATGTTACATATTTTTATCAAATATTAGTAAAAACTGAGAAAACAAGCAACGCGTGATCTTCACACTTTCAGCGATAGACGAACCACATACTAATGAATGTGTTTAATTATGGGCTTGCAACAGTATATCAGTTTCATAAAGTCGATCAACCATAGGCATTTGTCTTCAGTTAACAAAGTTGTGAAACACAAATAACATAAAACAATTTTTAAAAAAGTAACATTTTATTTGGTTAATTGTATGCATATCGATAAACAAGATCATTCATTTCATTTTTTTACATTTTGTCCTAGAGATCAAAAATATAGCTGTATAAGAAACAAAAATGAAAATTTGCTCTCAGCAACTGTATTTAATCAATTATTGTTTATGTGAAATTGACTATCAGCTATAAAATTCAGACTGATTCACTTCACTAATTGCACTGGTACACACATATGTAACTTAAATGAAACTGGTAACAAAAAACGTGTGGGAAACTATGCCCATGATAACACACAAAATGTAATGAAACTGCATATGTATAACTTACCTGAACGAGGAAGAAGTAAAGGACCTTTATTGATATTTAAACAATGGGGCTATATAGGAGATTATTAGATATACAAGTACCTCGGATTCTGCATCATGTTACTCTATATTTCAACATGTTTATAGCCTATAGATTGAATTTTATAACTTACAATCAAGTTCATATAATTTGTATTCCATAATTATTATAAGGCATTTCTTATTATGGAATATAAAATCCAAGAATCACAGAAATATTCCCTGAGTAAAGTTCTCACCAAGCAAACGACTCATTCAGAATTTACAAAGAATAATTCATTGATTTCAAGAGATGGAACTGATTAATGTGTCATTGACTAGTTGTTAGATATTTTTGGCAATAGAGTTATTAATAAAATGTATTTTCCAAATAATTGCTTTTCTTTAATAGCTATTTAACCCCTTTGTTTTTCATTTATAAATATTGGCCATTATCATGTATAAAAATATATCAATTAAGATACTGGTTGATTCTGATGTTAACTGTACATTTTGATGTAATGATTGCAATAAATTTATTAAACTATTGATCATTTGTTATTGTTATCATTTTTCTCTTTTATCTGGATTTCTTGCATCTTTGCTGGAACAGTCCCATTATACAAATCTCTCTGGTTGACCTAACTATACCATCTGTCCTTAAGTTAAATGAAGCAAAGTGGATAAACTATTTAAAGTGTGTAAGCATGTGGCAAAAAGCTCGCAGTTTAGTTTGGATTTAACATCTGTAAAGTCAGACTTTCAATGCCTTTTATTTTTGTAAAGACAACTCAACTGCTTTTATTGTCTTTACAGTGACTAAAGATGAACTTTCATCTTTTTGTTATGTAAAGATATTGTAAAGGTGACACTGATACATTTAGCATCTTTACTTGTATTTAAGTATAACTTAAATATTTGTAAAGGCAACTTTTCATACATTGAGTTGGGTGGCTAGACTTGTATATTTGAGTGTCATCAGCGTACAATTGGTGAGACACTGGGTGATGATGTATGACACTTGAGAGCAGCTGAGTGTATTTAATGAAGAGAACAGGTTCAAGAACAGACCCCTGTGGAAATCGAACCCACGCGGACAGAGGTGAAATGGCAGTGATCCGTAACGGACAGTGCTTTAGACCACTCTACCACATGGGGCCCCTATCATGGTCTATTGCGTTAAATGCTGCAGACAAATCAAGGAGGGTGAGGACTGTAATCTTTCCATTATCCAAAGCAGAGAGAATGTCATTGAATACTTTCATAAGAGTAGTTTCCGTTCTGTGGCAAGGGCAATATGCAGACTGTGCATTACTAAAAGAACTGTTTAAATTAAAATGAGATACAATTTGGGTTATAACAACTTTTCCTAAGATTCTTTATATGAAAAGAAGGTTAGAAACTGGGCGGTAGTTCTTTAAATAATTATAGTCAAGTGTTGTTTTTATTCAGCAGAGGCTTTACGATGTCTTGTTTTAAAAATGATGGGAATTTCCCAGATGAGAGAGATATATAAACATCTACTAAAATTTCGATGGAAGCAGCTTTATGTTCAGTGAACATCCGAAGTAAATCTATTGTGTCATTACTTATTTTTCCGCTTAATGTATTATTGAGAATCTTTGGGGATTTTATATAGTAATCATGCATCATTTGAATGTGGACTCTCTTGCTAATAGGGCTGGTGTTTGATATTTTGATCAGCTAACATTTTTAGAGAATTAGTCAGATGTTGTAGCCACAATGTTGTCCAAAGTCTCTTAATGTTCTGAGCATAAATTTGGTCATTGCTTCACTGTTGCATCATATCGATTGATACATATTGTAAGGGTTACGTTATTCAGTTATTTAAGTTTAGCAATGTATTATTTGTTTATAGTGTTATACTGGAAGATAAAAACATTGAAACGTTTAACGCTTATTTGAAACCTATGAAACATTGGATTAAACAGAATTAAAAGATCATATCTCGTTTCAGCATTAATGTCTTAAGCACGTACATGAAGGGTTGCAACGAGCAAAAGCATGCTTGGAATGTATTTCCTTTGCAATTTACGTTCTAAGCTCGATAATAAATATCTTAAAAAATATTTATAATGAGATTGTATACGTTTCTTTTCAGGAATATATATATATATATATATATATATATATATGTGTGTGTGTGTGTGTGTGTGTATGTAATTCCTAATTCTTTAGAAATATTTCTGGAGAACTGGAATGCTTTTATTCATTATTTTTAACTTCATAGGACATTCGGTTAAGACGAAATGGAATCATATTGTAAGGAACATGATAAGTAAATATGACAATAATCGTTTTCAGCATATGCGCTCTAATAATTGAATATTTGAAGGATTTAAGCAAGTATACGTCATTCCCTTAAATCCGTCATTTTGAAGCAAATATCTAAGTCATGCTAAATAAATCAGATTATTTTCTTACCTATTTTTCATTATTATATTTACTTCTTATTTATGTTTCGCTATCTTAACGAGTGTTACGGTTGTTGATGTTGTTTGTGATGTCATAGTAAAAACATATGGTCTGCTTTTTAGATAGATAGTGTTTTCTTTTTTGGAAGTTTTGAAGATTTTGTCAAATCTATATAAATGGAGTCAATTTTAGAGCATTCTTTGTCGACAGTATATCTCAATATCTCTCAATATGTAAATGGGAAAACTCCATTATCCATATATTCATTATTTGCACTATTATAATATTCCGATAACTTCTTTTAAAACCGCCAATTACTTCTTTGTTTCCTGTCTTTATCCCTGTGTGTTTTTCATATGTATTGTATATGTATTTTCGAATTGGCTTTGATATATAATAGATCGTTGGAGTTGGGCCAACATATATAATAACATTAAGGGTAAACATGTTTACTAAGTTTCAGTTCTAGAGACAGCCTTGACAGTCTTGATTCGATGCTTAGAGGTTTCTAGCAGCTAGTTCTGTTTTCAACTCGCATGAATGCTTTCAATAAACAAAACGAACGGTGGCTTACATCCAGTATTTGCAACATAGAAGATCATGGACATAATCTATTGATCCTCGCCTTGTTTTCAAATTGTGTTTTATGTTTTCATAATCAAGGGATAATATTGGAATTACTTATTTCTCTCTTCACATCCAAAGACACATCAATGATTATTGTGTTCAATATTAATTTGAGAGAACATGTTGTATTTGTACTATTCACTAGAATTACAAAATGCACATATTTCTCCGAATTCGGATTATTGTGAATTTGTTTAGAGACATGTTGGATTATAATATTTTGATGTACATCAGCATTATCCAAAAACAATTGCAAATAAACTTAAAATACTTTGCAGCTACGCAATATAAACTTGCAGCTCTTTATTTCATTAGTTTAATTACTGTATCATTTTGAAATCGGCAAACAGGTAGAAGGGTGTGCGTGCGATAGATTGAAGGCAAATCATCTAAGTCGGTAATAGGTCATGGATGGGTTATATTATGTAAATGTGAAAAGGTCCTCGTGTTGAAAAGTAATATATTTAATTAATTCATATGCTCTTCGTCTAGCACGGTAAACAACTTGATCACCTGCTCCAGATGTATGCATGTATTGGTTTGAACAATGTTTGTCATATCGCCGCAAGTGGTGAAATATATCATGCGATTTAAGAAACCGTATAAATGTTTCAAGTAGAGCCTTTAATGTTGTTGATACATAACAATCCAATTTGATGTAAACTTAGAAAAACACGTTCGTTATATATTAAATACAATAATATATATTATAACGTGTTAGCATAGTTTATTACGGTAAATAGCGAGCCATTTCATTTTAAAAGAACGATAGTAAACATTGCGTGTGAAATATGAAATTTAAGGGAAAATATTAGAATGGAAGGTACCACGTTATCGTTGAATTTTTTTATCTCTCCGGGTAAGCATGAAAGGGAACAAGATAACGTTGTGTCTGGTTCGCAATAATTATTTGGAATATTTTGAAACACCTGTATTGATCACAAAAGAGTTCATTAAACCTATTGACAATTTTTATAATCCAATATCGCAAAAGAAACACACAGGAAATTATTGATGATCAACTAAGCTAAAGTTACGTTAATAAGACAATAGTACTTCATGAACATTTGAAAACATGCCAGAAACAGGATACACGGATCAGAAGCAAAATTATTATTTCTTCTATAATGAGTATGGCCGTTATATTGCTGCGAACGCTGAGGTGTTAATAATATATCGAAAAGTCTGCAGCAATTCTGTGTGAAACTTAAGTATAAAAATTGCTATCGAAATCTATAGAAAGTGGTGCTTCTGGATTAAACGTTTCTTTGTTTGTTTGACGACAGTAATTATTCAATAATATTTTTTCGTATTGGTTATCAATTATGAACAAAATAATGTTGTCTTAACAAAGATGCTTTTGTAGTTATTTAGAATTACTTGAATGGGCTATGGTGGGAGAGAATTATTTTGTCGTCAAATTTAAAAAAAGAATTTTAGAAAAAAGCATTGCCTTTACACCGCTACACAAGTTCACTTACCTAAATTACATCCATTGGATTAAAATATGCATGTATAGGCTTGTTTGAAATTTCCGTTCTAGTTTTACATGAACTATCGAACGAACTTTAAGAACTCTCCTGCGCTTCAATGAGACTGGAGTCGCAGTGGATGAGCTAAGAACAGTTCGGGTTCAAAGCCTAATATACGATCAGTCTGGGTTCATTGGTAATTCACTCTTATCCTGTTGTCTAGGCCTTGAATAAGGTTCTTGTGCTGCTGCACTTTGAAACATTTAACCGTTTTCTTTTGATATATTGTACACAGGTACATAGTAAAATATTGTAGTTTGTTTAACACAGCTAGAAATTCTTGACTTCGGCAGTCTCAGGACACACACCACATTTTAAAGGTATAAACATATTTCGCTCATTTTCACGATAATTTATCAGGAGAATCTTTGGCTTAGATGGGTACAGTTAAATATACTTAAGGTACGATGCAATTTGGCTCGCTCATTAGTGTGGTATCTCTGAATAAAGCAATGGACGACCGTTTTTCTGATGCCTGCATGCAGTTTGGACTCACCATTAGCTTGGAATAGACAAAGGCAAGATACCACCTTTGCTCCTACAATCAAAATGAACGATGTCATCTTTGACGCAGTCAACAACTTAATCTACATGTGGTCAACCATCAGCAATACCCTCTTGCTTGATAGGGAGCTGGACAGAAGGTTTGGAAAAGCAAACATCATAATGTCACGACTGACGAAGAGGGTGTGGGAAAACAACTCGCTGAAAGTGCAAACCAAAGTCAACGTTTACCAAGCCTGCATTCTCAGCACCCTTCTATATGGAAAAGAGACCTGGAGTACCCACATGAGACAAGAGCGTCAGCTCATCTTCTTCCATATACGGTGCCTTAAACGCATCTTGAAAATCAGCTAGCAATTCCGTGTCCCAAACACCGAAATCCTGCAGCAAGCAACTACCCACAGCATGTTCTCCCAGCTGAGCAAACGTCGACTTCGATGGCTGAGACACGTCCGACACATGGAGGATGGGAGGTTGCCAGAGGACATCCTATATCGACAGCTGGCCACTGGCACGAGAAGAGTCGGCGGCCCCGCACTCCGTTTCAAGGATGCGTGCAAGAGGGGTCTGAAGGCATGTGACATCGCACCTGATGGCTGGGAGACTGACAGTAAGTAAGGGTACATCAGTCGCTGATACGAGGAGAAGCCAGTTGGCAGCAGAGAAACGTGTTAAAAAGGGCAGCTACCACAGCAACTCAGGCTTCCCAGCATATCTGCACAAACTACAAGAGGGACTGACACCCACGCATAGGCCTCCAAAGCCAACAACCCAGAGACAGATGACACCCCAATGGCGCTATCGGCATGGTCTCCCGAGACTAAGGCGCCAATGATGAATTATGAATGATCATTATTTTATTTTTATTATTATTATTATTATTATTATTATTATTATTATTATTATTATTATATTCTGTCTCAGTATTCAACCTCTTTCTTCATGCTTTCTATATAAAAAGTAGTTTATAAAATATGTATTACAATTACTACGTCAATGAATTTAATTTAGTAAAAAATCAAACATTTGTTCATGCGGTTAATCAACTAACATGCAAAGGCATTCATGTACAGACAGACAAAGCATACATTCACGTACCACAGAGTCGAGGTGAGTCTGCCACGCTATAGATATGAAACATTTCACAAGCAGAAAACTTCCACTACCTGAGTCCATTGCAAACAAACTGTGGGTAGAAAACATGCATTCACCTAAAATACAAAAAACAAATCGCACAGAAGACTCGATGTCCTCAACAGAAACTAAATTAGCAAATTTTTTAAAACAATAAGCTTGAAATGTTAAAGATAATAAAGATTGATTCTTTAACTTGCGATGCTTTCAAGCGCCCATCTTAAAAAGAACTGTCAGCGAACATTCGGCTGTGGTTCCGAGACCCATACATCAATTTACATGCTACGCACATGCAGTGCGCACACTTCATAAAGATGTTAAAAATGTACATTTAGTTGGACAAACAACTCTTTCAGAAACTACTGGTAGCTTATGTCATGAGAAGAGTAAATATTGAACTTGTACACATCCAACGACATTTCACTTATTAAGATGCCTTTTTGACAAAGGCAAAGGTAAAAGTCTAAAATATTATAACATGTTTCAGATATGAGCATGGAAATTGTCGAAAAACGCCCTTTACTTGGCTTGTCCATTTAGCATCCTATTCATCAAAAGTTCTTTCTTCTCATGATATTAATAAGCTTGAATCTGTAATAATAACGTTAATCTCAGATGTCAAACTAAATAAATTGTCCCGCCTTCTAAAACCAAATAAGTGTGAGAGATTGCGCAATATGATTTTTACATATGCACCTGAGACATCTCTATGGAGCAGACCGTTTGATGCATTATGTCATTCATCCCTTTATAGCTCTGTGTATGGTACAGGAAAGTTTACACCCGATGAAAATTACGAAACTTGTGAGAGACACGTAAAGGAAAACGTTAGGATAAACTGACCACTTACGGTATCAATCTCGCTATCCCACGTGCTGTCCATCCAGAATTCCTCCAAGGAGATCTATGCAAGGATATTAATGTTCGTGGGAATGTGCCCAAATTCATTACGCTTAAGGATTGAGCTGCAAAGAGTAGGGGAAGTTCACTATAGTGCTGGAGATAGGCAACATCTTCGAACATCTTCATTAACTATTCGGAAGAACACGGACCAATTACATCCGCCATACCAGAACAGATTTCATCTGATTGGTAAATGCATTACCACCAGATTATCAAGATGATACCGATTTTAATATTTCGCTTCCCAACTCACCATCACGGCCAGAAAGTAAAAGTTAGCTTACTGTCTATCGTATCACGATAGATACTTCTAATTTTGTAGTGGAGGTCTTGATAAAATCAACCAGGTTTGGTATACGTGTTTGAACTCTGGCGTCATCATGAAAGAGATGCTTGTATCCTGGTGAAGAAGATGTAGCTTCCTTCGGACATTTTTTTTTCTTTCTCATTTTGGGAGGGGGCATTCAAGATATTTCAGAAAATAGTGTCACCATGTTGTCATGAGTATTAATAATACCTCAAGCAATTTATCGTAAGACATACAAGATAATGACATAGCAGGCATTGTGCCATATTCATTTTCATGTTGAACCATGCGTGTGTCGTGCTAGAATTGACAATAAATAGTTTAGAAAATTAATCATCCATACATTAGTGACTTAGCCATCTTTGCGTGTTTGGTACCAGCCCAGCTGAGAGGCAGGATAGTGTTGGAATCAATTTGCCCAGCAGAAGAATCACTTCTTTCTTTTGACGTTTCTTGAACAGTAAGTTATAATTAATGTTATTGTTCATTATTAAACATTCTCGGTTATATGGCAGTTTAAAAATGCCAAAACAGATTCAAATTGTTTGAAATGGTTTATAGAGATGTATTACATAATTGTTTTTTTTTACCTGAAATGCATTATAATTCTTATATAATTCGTTATTGTTGTTGTTGTTGTTGTTTTAGGGTTTAACGCCACTTTTCAGCACACGATAGGCTATACACGGCGGCAAGTATTATTGGTGGAGGAAGAACCTGAGGAAAACCCCGGAAAAAACCACCGATCCACGAGAAGCTACTGGCATGCTTTCTCACATAACTACATTAACCTAATCTTTGACTCGAACCACCGCAGACAGAGGTGAGATGGCAGCGATACGTAACGGATAATGGAGTTGTCCTCACATCTGTGTGAGTACTTAAGGCATATCCGTCACCTGGAACAATTCCTACAGATCTCCCTGAGATCCATCATTACGATGCAGAACCGAAGCCCCTCCCCTCCCCGTAAGTCGATGATATAGTCAACACAAAAAGGATCTATAAGTAACCCTTTCCATCTTCGATAAACTAGCCATGTCATCCGTATGGATTAAAACAAAATCCCTCAAGAAGCTAGTCCAGATCAAACAAAATGAAAGACGCCTTTGCAAGCGGTACAAAGACAGTCTCAATACGCACATGAAAAGGGCAGACCATCAACACCACCATCTAGATCTCGCTGCTTCATACAAGAGTCAGTGGCATTCCTGACCAGTGAAACCAGATGCACCCTCGTGAAAGACATCAAAGAGTAGTATCCCAGTAACCCACAATAACCGTTGTCCCATGTCTCACTAGCCGCCGACTGTCTCCATCAGACTTTGGACTCCAGAAACACACGCGTGCCCACCTTCAATGGGAATGCTGAACTAGTGTGCTTCGGATCGTGAGAAAACCTAGAAGACCTTGTCCAACATCATCTTCATTATTTTGTCTAACCTGAATCATTGATCTTGGATGTTCATTATTGCTATAAATTCTGAGTAAAACCATTTTATCTTGTGTTGCATACAGCAATTCATTTAGACTGGAATTGACTTCTTCACCTCCTTTTATTCAGGTGATTCTTCTTAGGACATACTAAGTACTATAAACAAATAACATTCTTGAAAATGACGTGAGTTTATACTGACATTAATAATAAGTTTTAATTGTTGATTAGATTTATTGTGATTCAACAAAAGTCTTTTTGCATATCAGTAGCATAAGGGCCAGGACATGCACACATAAGGGCCAGGACATGCACACAAGCATAATCAGGGCCACCAAAGGTACAGTAATACCTGCGTACTTTATCTATCATGACGTGCTTCTTAGTTTCTATTTATAATCTGATGAAATAAATTACTTCTTTAATTGGATAATTCGTATTGCTTCTCACTCTTTTTTTACCATTTTTAGGACAATATGGTCGTGATTATATATATATATATATATATATATATATATATATATATATATATATATATATATATATATATATATATATATATATATGTGTGTGTGTGTGTGTGTGTGTGTGTGTGTGTGTGTTCTACTCGCAAAATACCCATTAGGCAACTTTCTATGACATGTAGACGTACTTTAGCTTGGAACATCCTGGCCCAATATTTGAATAAAGATTATAATCGTTCATTTATTGACCAAAGTAGGATGTGTATTAGGTTTGACATATACCTCCTATAAAATGTATTTATTGAAAGAATCTCAGATGCGGTAATATCGATATGATGTTCATGATGGAATGACAGTACATAAACAGCAATAAAAAATTATTCTAAAAATAAAAATATTGAAACTTGAAAATTGATATTGATGGTCCATATTTATCATACCTTGAGTTAATGATGAGATTCTTGAATTTCATGTTTTATATACTAAGTCATTGCCATTATTTTCGAAATATCAAAATATACATTAACTACAGGAAGGTTGGCTGTTACAAATTATAGCTGATACATTTTGAACGGAATCACTGTAAATGGTCGTCACCATCTTGACTGCATCATGCTATGTCATGGTCGAAGGTTAAATCACAGGTAAATAAGTAGATTTGTAAATCAGAGAAATGATAGACGCTTATTTGAAAAGAACATTGGTTAGGATTGTAAACTATAGGTGGATAAGACGAGGAAATATAGTATAAACGCAATGCGTATTAGCACTACTTGTGTATACTATAATTTATAGAAGAACACACACCATAATTCGAAATTGCTCTTTATTTTTGAATTGATTATTAAGTAAAAGATTTCAACAGCTACAATAAAGGAAAGTCATCTAATCTACATTATGTATTTAAAGGAAAAGCAAAGACTGATGAAGTATTAACTACGTTTCAAATCATATCCGTTTACAGAAACTTTATTTATCGAGCCATATGCATCCCCAGAATGTATCTTTTTTTTCAAATCTTCGGTCCGACGACTGCATTGAGTGAAAATACAGTGCAATAAGTTTCGGCTTTAAATTCGATTGTTTGGTTGACCGAAAACGAGAAATGGTCGGGATATGTGGAGGATGAAGAGAACATTTTCATTCCCTCCCGTTCGATCTGTTCGTTACAGCTGTCAAATGTTACTCCTCCATTAGAAACTCCAACAAAATAAAAGCCAATCAAGTCATTCGGTTTAACTGCTATACGATTTGCTGGTGGAACGATAATACGTCTGAGTCTGTCGTCTCGAGCTTGTGGTACAATGTTCTGCCCAACCAAGGTGAAACTGGAGAAATGAGAAACGATATTATAATGAATCATTTTGAGTCAGAAACGAAAGGATATTACTTATGCTTTATAAATGACTACTACTACTACTCATACTACTGTAAGGCTACTACATATTATTGTAGAATGACTACTGCTACATATAATATATCTTATGCTTTAAAAATGACTACTATTCCCGCTGATAATATTATAATGGACTAGTTTGGCTTTTAGAATGATAACTAATACTTGTATTACTAAGGATGATTAAAACTACGACATATACTAATAGAATGGTTACTGCTTATACTTTTAGAATAACTACTACTATACTGCTTTACTGGTTAATAACAATACGACCTATACTACTAAAATGGCTACTACTTATGCTTTAAGGACGAGTAATACTACGACCTATACTACTAGAATGGTTACTACTTATGATTTTAGAATGATTATTACTACTACGTATACTACTAGACAATTTACTGCTTATGTGTTTAAAATGACTACGACTACGTATACTACCAGAATGGTTACTGCTATGGTTTTAAATGACTATTACTATCTATACTACTATATTGAATACTTATCCTCCTTTTAGAATAACTACTACTAAGTATACTTCTAGAATGGTTACTGCTTATGTTCCTACAATTACTACTACGTATACTTCTAGAATGGTTACTGCTTATGTTCCTACAATTACTACTACGTATACTTCTAGAATGGTTACTGCTTATGTTCCTACAATTACTACTACGTATACTTCTAGAATGGTTACTGTTTATGTTCCTACAATTACTACTAAGTATACTTCTAGAATGGTTACTGCTTATGTTCCTATAATTACTACTACATATACTACTAGAATGGTTACTGCTTATATTTTTAGAGAGACTACAATTACGTATACTACTAGACCGCTTGCTTGTTCTCATTTTAGGACAACTACTACTAATTATGCTACTAGAATGGATAATACTTTTGTTATTAGAATGAAGTCTACTATTTGAATTACTAGAATGGTTACTACTATTATGCTTTAACCGCTCCGGTGGCCTAGTGGTTAGAGCGTCCGCCCCGGAAGCGGGAGGTTGTCGGATCGATCCCAGGCCGAGTCATACCAAAGACTTACAAAAATGGTACTAACAGCTGCCTCGCTTGACGCTCAGCATTAAGAGGTTAGTGTTAGGACTGGTCGGCCTGGTGTCAGGATAATGTGACTGGGTGAGACATCATGCTACATGTCTGCGGCATGATGTCTCAGTGCTAAACATCACTATAAACTGCCTCAATGCAGACATCGTAGCGATATGACTGAAAAATTGTTAAAGCTACGTTAAAAGTCCTAATCAAACAAACAAACAAACTATTATGCTTTAAGAATGAGTAAAACTACGACATATACTACTAAATTGGTTACTGTATATACTTTTATAATGACTACTGCTATAATGCTTTACCGATGGAATATACTACGACCTATAATACTAAAATGGTTATTACTTATGATTTTAGAATGATTATTGCTACTACGTATACTACTAGCTTGGTTAGTATTTATATTTTTAAAATGACTGCTACTAAATATACTACTAGAATGGTTATGATTTTAGAATGACTACTACTATGTATACTACTAGACTGCTTACTTGTTCTCCTGTTAGAATAACTACTACTAAATATGCTACAGGAATGGTTAATACGTATGCTTTACGAATGACTATTACAACCACCTATACAATTATAATGGTCACTACACTTAAGCTTTTAGAATGATTACCTATACGTATTCTATAAGAATGATCAATGCAGCAGCAGGAGAGGTGAACAGACTAAGTTTTCAAGCAAAAATAAGGCTTCTATGGAACCGAAATTATTTAACAAAGGATAGAGAGTGTGAACAGACCAAGTTTTCAAGCAAAAATAAGGCTTTTACGGAAAACGAAATTATTTCACATAATAGGCTGTTACAGAGTCTCACACAACGGCTGCGACACACTGCAACGTCCCACGGTCGTCGTGAAAATTCTTTGAATTTCAACAATGAAAAAAAAATATCTTACAATTTAGTTGGCGTTCACACTCTCTGCTGCTATGCGCTAACAATTTTTTTACGATGAAAGTCTTAGGATTTCACAAACAGACTAATTTGTAGAACCTCACCTCGCAGATCAATCAAATTATTAGATTGATCAGTGAGTTTGAAATTAATTCTCGTTAAAGAATTATTATGACATCGCATATAGACTGGATTAGTTGGGTCTTCAATAATTAGAAATCCTGGAGGAGCCGTTGGTGCAAATGAATATAGAATATAACCTTGCTGAGCTTGATTTGATTGCTCAAGATTTATTTGATAGCTTCCTTCGATAACGTCACATACTAAATTCAATGATATCACCGAGGATATATTCACATTGAACGGAGCGATATGTCTCCCACCGCCATCTGGGTCGTTATTAAATGTCAGAATATTTGTTTGTTGTCGTGATAATTTCCTCCAATCGTCGTGGATTTTCTTAAACCCAATATCGATGGCATAACTGAGATATTTTTTTAATTCGTCGGGTTTATACCCCGGAATTTTAAATGTTTTAATATCCTCTACGCGGATATTGTATGATTCCCTAAATATCCCCTTATGACTTTCGTTTATTAATACTTCTTGAATAATTTGCGTATGAAATGTTTCCATATCGTTGATGATTTTGTTACCTGTTTGTACTACACTAATAAACTCGTCTTTGGTGAGAGAGCCGGATTTAAGGGATATTAACAATAATGAAAAATCATTATTCATCGCGATCAAATTTTCTTCGATTGAACTAGTGTGAAGTATCTCACGATTAGAGATGGGAGAATAATCTTGATAACTTTTCAATTGATTATCAGGTTTTATCACGTTGGAGACATAATCAGATTTTACAGGTTCTGGTATATCAACGGTTTCTCGTCGAGGTGGTAGTTCAGGCCATCCTAACACTGATCTTACAGAACTCTGATAAATATCTACAACATACCCAGGGGAATTAATCTCAATCGCAGATGATAACGTCGGCTCGTGAACCGTTATAGCGATTTTTGATTCTTTTCCAGTGATAGATTTAATTCTTCGTTGTAATTCGTTATTGATTTGTTCGATTTGATATGACCCTGTTGGTAACGAGACAACGTTCCAGTCTGGAGTTCCGTCTTCACGATTTTTCCACGCGAACACCAAGGAATTATTTGGTTGTTGACCACCAAATGCTACCGATCTGATATTAGGCCAGCTATGATACACTCGTAGTTTTGCTAACGCGATCTCGCTCACTGGAACGGGAATCGGGAAATTCACACTGAATTCAGGACGAGTTGAGGTTACTGATATCATGCTTGTTTTCACCGGTGTTGTATTTGTTACTATTTGTTGAAGTAGTTCTTGCGAAGACATTGTTATTATTATTATTCTGCTCTAATTTTAGCATTGTATGTTTATACAATTGAGCCATCGTTGAGAATTCGCTATCTGATATTGTTGTGTCGTCGAGTGACGATGATATCAACGAGGACAACTGCGAGTAACCAGCAGATGCAATGTGAAATTTAATTACATAATCGTGTAGTTTACTCTGGCTACATGATGATAGTTTTTTTGTGATCCCGGTTAATATACCCGCGATTGTAGCCACCGCAGAAATAGCGATTGGAACTACGACCGGAGCAATCATTGTAACCGAAGACAGTATTATTCCAGCAGCAGTGATAACTCCCGACACCGAGTATACGGTGATATCAACTGCGGTTATTCTTCGTTGGTATTTTTTTATTTTTATTTGATACTCCTCACAGCACGAGCTGAGTTTAGTTTGAAATTCTCTGACCTGATCATAGCGATACTGATACACTGAAGGGATAGTCATTTTATTTTAAAAACACTAGCGTTTTCAATTGTGATTTCCCTTAAAAACGCTAGCGTTTTCAATTTAATTGTTTACTTAAATCCACTACGAATTCTACGTACCACGTTACTGAAACCCTGGCTAGATTTCTATCTGTGGTCGTTATCGTGAATTGTTCAGATACATCCTTGTCGATGATCGTTGATACCGTATTATTGACTCCAGATGAACTACTTGATGATATATTGAATTAAGTCGGTGATACTATTGTTAATCGATAAATACCCTTGACTGCTGCGGTTACGTTTAAAACGTTGTTTGTGGGAGTCCACATAAATGAACCGTGTTGAATCGTGTATACTATATTATTGGTGCTCTTATGAGGAATTTTTGTTTTTTCAATGACGCTTATCATCCTCGTTGCATCCGTTACGATGTTATTAGTGGTCGTTTTAAGCTCATCGATGGCTTTTTTAATATCAGGAAGGGTTATTTCAATTTTATCAAATGGGGTTCCGATAAATTTATCAATGATGTTTTTACGAAACATTGAAAACTGTTTCACATGTTTTTCATATTCGGATTGAAGAGCTGCTAGTTCCAACATAGAATCTTTTATCAAGGTGAGTTTTGGTGTGGTCACTGGTGGATTTCCAAAAAATTCTAGCAGGGGTTTATCAATTTGGTCAATTGTATTTCTTTGTGTTTCACTAAACTGATCAAATACAACTATATGATCGTCATATTTATCATTGAGCGATTTCAATGAATTCGCTGTGTTATCTAATGTTGCTAATTTATCCGTAATTGTTGAAACAAGTACACCTGGTTTGAGTTTACCCTGATCGGAAAATAACGCGATAGCATCCTCTGCTGCATCTCGTCGTTTAACCAAAATATCATCGAGAGAGACATTACTAGTTTTCAATTTACCCTGACGATCTTGAAATACAACTATTTCACCAGGATCAACACTTGCTAGGTTTAACGTTTCGGCTATTTCATCTTCGATTAGTTTTTTAACACCCTTGATTTTATCAAGGGTTTCAACTCCACCAGTATCGGGTTTCTTCAGCGTTGATAAAGGTCGTCCCCAAATATCAATCATTGTTATCATAAAAATCCTTTCTCTGTCTAAATCCAGCGGATTTTCAATCTAAAAGATTTTCAATCAAAGATTTTCAATCCAACGACCGCTAGTATACTCATTTACTACTACATGGGGTGGTTTTCTTGATTCCCGTGAAATAGCATCAAGTACGTTTAATACTTCATTGCCACATATGGGTGGGTCAAGCATTGTTTGTGTTGGTAACGTGGAATACCAACGGGGTATTTTTAATTTACTTACATAGCGGTTAAATTCTTTTGGCGGCGCTAATCCATATGAGTCAAAATAAATAACCCCGCGTGGATCAATCGCGTATGCGACCCAGTGAGTTCCAGGTCCATCGCTGTTATCTAGATTAATAATACCGGTTTCAACGTGATTTGGTTGTGCCGGTAACTGATCTTTCATAAAAACACCTCTGAAGTTTTTAATCGCGAGTTTTTTAGCGGCATCAATTAAATCAAAATTGGACATAAGAGTGAAATCTGAAGGATTTCCAATCGAAGATTCCCGAGTTAGTAAACCGGTCCTAGTCTCAGGCCGCTTCCGCTGTACCATTAATACGGGGTTCCTGGTAGTCTTAGACCCTTTCCTTTTTTTTTACCAGCGCGGACGGATCCACCTGTTGCTTTCTTTAGTGCCATTCCTGCCGCGGTACCAACGGCTCCTAACGCTGCCGCTTTAGCCACCGCTGGGGCCGCTGCGGCAATCAACCCTGGAATCAACCCTAACAACGGGAATATACCACCAGTCTTTTCCATGTTTTTAATCGCGCTCGCAGAAAGAGTAACCTGAACTCCCTTTTTTTCTTTAAACGCTTTATTAAAATGATTAATCTGAGTTTTCGTCAGCGATAGTCTATTCCCTCCGCCATTCATTTGATTAGGTTTCAGCGTTATTGTGGTCCCACATTGCTTAGCTGATTTGGATTGTAATTTTTTAACTGACCAGGTGTCAACGTAACATTGATATTACTATACGACATTATACAAAACAGATTGATTCTAAATCGCAAGCGATTCAATGGTGAAATTCGTAGGTGAAATTGCACAGCAATTTTCAATCAAATATTTTCCACTGGTGCATCTACCAGTCTCATTCGTCCACCAACACCTTCGAGTATCATTGACTTATCACTGAGAATGACAGCAACCGCTCTATAATTCGGGATAAGGATAGGAAGTATCCCACCAACTGGTGCACCAGTCGGACGGGTTACACGAGCTCGGAAGTGTATATCAACGACGGACTGTCTCATCAAGTCGAGATGTTCCAACGAAAAGTAATAAATCGGATAGTGACTTTTAAAATCCAACTGTGATATTTGTAGACCAGTATCGACATTTTGATCGCGTCCCATATACGACAGCAACCGTTGATAAACTCGTGCAACGTGGTTGTTTTCATAGTTAAGTTGTATATCCTCTGATGGTTCTTGATGTCCGTTTATTCTCAGCGAGACTTCACTACACCCAATTTGATCAAATATCATATGGGAACGTTCTTGATTATCTAATCGCGCAGTATTCTGTAGCGCAATAAATATGTGACGTGGAGCTGAAATACCCTGTTTTGATGCTAGATGCCATGTAAGTGTACCATCAATATTAGAATCCATGGTATCTGTGGACGTTGACAACCAACTTAATAATCTCTTCCCCCCTTGATCCATAAATGATAGTAACCGCGGTTCTGTTGACAACGACGGAGTCAACACTGGCATCCACAGTGTTAGTTTTGATAAAACGACTTTACCCGCAGCGCCGCCAGTGCGCCAGATTGCATAATTATCAGTACCCCTTCTCATTAGCGTTATAGTATGCTTTACTCCATAGATAACTTTTCTGACGTTTCTACAAAATCCAAATATGTGATGGAGCGGAATCGCGCATGAAAACCGTCGATACTGTCCCTGCAACGTTGCTATTCGTGTTGCAAATCCTAGGTTGTAACTGGTAATATTATTTATGACATCAAAATCATCAGCTGGTCTTACATATCCGGCTGGTGCTGGATCAGCTGCAGTAACTCGTGTTGCTTTTACTCTAGAATACTGGATGTGTTCGGCGTTATCAGTAATATCCTTCGCGAACATCATAGACGGACCCGCTGATCTTGTATAGTCATCAGAGTATCTCGCTAACCCGATTATTCCCGTAGCAATATCAACCTCGCGTTCAATAGATTCGATTTCTCTTCCATCAATGAGATATCTAGCACTTTCAAATAAAGCCATGATGCCATTGTTAACAAAACCAACTCGGATAGTTGGGTCATTTGCATATGGTGTATCATCATGCTGTAAAAGTTCACCTCCGACTTCAATAAAGGCTTCAGCGGGTAAAAAGTATTTACTGGTATCATGAACTTGAAGTTCAATTCTCCCCCGAAGATCAGGTTGTACTGCGTGATAGGCAAAAAATTGATAATCGCGTACAGAATCATCTTTAAGTACTGGGGCTTCCATGTCAAATGCACTATCAGGGTTCTGTTTGAACATTTTTTATTATATATCCGATGGTCTAAATTGGAGGTGGAAATTCTTTGAAATTGCTTGGATTTTCATCGACGTCTTTGACGTTTGTAGAAATTCTTTGAATTTCCAAGGCCACTTCCCGCTATCATATTTGCTGTTATGTTATCCTGGGCGTTAGTCAACGATGATGAAATCATTGACTGTAGTTTTTCATCTACTGCGTTGTTTATTATTTTACTAACTCGCGCAGGCATAACCTCAGTAGATGGCAGTGAAGTCATTCCTGGTTTCTTTGAAAATCTAGATTTTCCCCGTCAAACTAGCGCTGTTAGTTTATCCTTAGCGGCTGAAAATGCCTTCCCGGCAAGATCACCAACAGCGCTAATACCCTTATCCCTGATAACATCAATTGCTTTCATCGATAATTGTTTTACTAGCGGAGCCACTTTTGGAGCCATTCTTGAAAATAATCCCATTATAGTATTACCAAGACCATCTCCATAGTATGCTCGGTATTTTGGCAATCGTGAGTTTACCACGTAGACGTTAGTTGGTTTATCATGGTTGTAGTGTATGATCATTCTCTATTCAATTGATATTTATCTAATCGCTATGATAACCGTGAAAATCCAAAGGATTTTCTACTAACTCTTCAATGAAATCTCGATATGTTGCAATATCCATGATACCACCTTGAAATAACCTCCTACAGATATCAGCAGCTTCATTGATTATTTCCAGTGAGTTATTCCCAGCTCGTTTTCCTCCTACGAGTACTTCTAATCGTGCTATATCACCGAGAATATTTCCAGGACATGTTACGCTAGAGTTTCCAACTAAGCCACTACCCTTTTTTTTAGTTGTACCAGTTGCACCCTTCTTAGAATCAGCCTCTGCCATTATTTGTATTTCATCGGGGGTTGGGTCTGCTGTGTATACTGGTGGTGCTGATGTGACTCCCCTTACCATAGCTAGAAACTTATTATAATCAGATTTTATTTCTTTTGTGATTCTATTTTCCCCGCGGTTTGCTAAAAACACCTTATTTTCCCAAACTTCTGAACCTTTTATAAAATCCTTAGCCGTTTCGTCTATTAAATACTTATCCCTTTTCTTTTTTTTAACGTTGTCGTTGGTAAATTTAACTAATTCAGAGTCTGTTTGAATATTTCTGATTGTATTTAACGCATCAACTGTAAATATCTTTTCAGGAGGATAGTCCCTTTTTGAAACAGCTCCCGTTTCTTCTTGTTGTTGTTCTTGAAATTCTTCTTGAAATTCTTCAGGTTCAGGTGCTGGTGAGGAAATATCAACATCACCTAATCGTTCAATTTCTTCCTGAAGTTCTCGTTGTTGTTCTTCTTGTCGTCTTGCAGTAGTTATTATATCACCAGGAAGTGTTTTTAATGATTTTTTTGTTTGTTTAGTTCGTTTTGCTATTTTTTCAAGTTCACCAAGAAGAGGTCTCTCTACTCGTTTTCCTTCTTCAGGGATATCACCGTATATAGCTCGTTCAGTAGCTGTTTTCACACCCTCAGTTGCAGTAACAATCGGTTTGAATAGTTGTTCAGAATCCTCTGTGAAATCAGTCTGAAGTAATTGCCGCTGTTGAAGTTTTTCACGTATACGATCACGAAGTGGTAATATTATATAGGTGAATGAATTGATTTCAATGACAATGGTATATACAATGAATTGATTTCAATGACAATGACGACGGTACAACAATAGATTATAAGTGAATGAATTGATTTCAATGACAATGGATGACGCGGGCTATTTCTACATTCAAGTACAAACAAAACCACAAAATCGAAACTTGGTTTTGAATGTCAATAATAACGTTCATACCACGTGTGACGGTGTGGTTTGGTTTGTACTTGAATTTCGGCTAAGCCCAATTATAACAAAGACGGATTTGTATATAACTACTCATTACAACGAAGTGACATAAAGAGGTGTATTGCTTGTAATTGTTTGTTTTGTTTATTAGCGATCACTGATAACGTTGAAAACACGCATAATACTTGAAACAGACACTAAAAAAAATGTTTAAATACGACGTGTCTATAAAACAGTTCTGTTAATACTTGAAAAAAGACGAAATTGATTATATTCTGTTCAGATTCATAATAGCGAAACTAACCAATCAAAATCAATGACTGTGTTTAAGATCCGTAACTGTGTCATTGGTGATTTGTCGCATGCGCGTTACCTAACGGAGTTATTCCCCGTGAAATTGCAAAGTTTATGACTTATACATAAACAAGTTGAATACTGTTTTTAAAACGTTTTGAAAAAGCGGTTTTGGTTTTATTCTCTGCTACTTTTTGTACCGAGGGGGGGGGGGGGGCAAATATCGAAATACCTACTGGCGCTATTCAAAGATTGAAATACTATCTCCGTGTTATTTTCAGTATTAAACGATCTTACGGGTCTAGCATTTTTCGAGTATTTCCCAGTTCCTCCTCGTTTTGTGTTTTCACGTTGTGAAATAGCTTGTAGATTCGATAAAGAATTATCAGTCTTAATGCTATTTATGTGATCAATAACAAAACCATCCTTGATCAATCCGTTAAATACTTCATAGATGAAACGGTGATTGAGATGCATTTTCCCTCCAGTTCTAAATATCAAATACCCCATACCATTATCACCCCCAACAGATTTCTTATTTTTATAATGTCTGAAAACACCATCACGAGAAGCTTCGTAATTTTCAATAACAGGATGTCTTTGAAATTCTTGGCTCATTTATATACAATACACTTCTATTTGTCTAATTCGTTAATTGGCTGAGATATAACATTGGCAAATCTGCCTATGTAGTCCTGAGCAGTTTTTATGATTTTGCCGTTGACGTTGTCGTTGACAATGTCAGGATTTTTGATTCTTCGCTTGTCATAATAACGCTTCAACTCTCTATAACGCTTACCCCCGCAATTAACGCATAACTGCGACTTGCCTCTTACACCTACCCCACAATACAGGCAAGCAAGAGGACCTTTTGAACCGTTTCTCACACTTTGCATATGATACCCACAAAATTCATTTCTGCATGATTTGTTACACGGAGTCTTTGATCCAATCATAAGCCATTTGCAATGATTCATTATATAAAAAACTTTTTATTTAAATACTTGTTTTAATTATAATATGAAGGAGTTCAAGAGATTATCGAAAATTACGCCTTGGAAAAATACTAGATTTAATCTCGATAGAATCTCTGATAAACCAAAAAGTCTAATAGATGACAAAACCATATTGAGTAAAATCAGTGACTGTTTTAATGAGTTTAAGCGCGATGGAGCATCTCATACGTGGTCGACATTTCGAATTATCAATGATGATGTCAATGTACCCGTAATTGATGCTACTATGAACGATACAAGAGCAGCTGAGATACTTTCACACCTTGGCGGGAAATCCAAGGGTGGAAATCCAAGGAGGTATTTTTTTAGAATAAAATTCATTATCGAAGAACAAGGTGAATGGGTTATCAGAGATAAATTTGAACCAATCCTCAAGAATAAAAAACTGTTATTGTGAGTAGAGATTCCAAACCAGGAATTCTAACTGGAATTGACAAACCATACTACGCGAACCGTTACCCTGTAACAGTAGTTGTTTACGGAATATATCCACTAAATGATAAGCCAAGTATTGCAAAACTAGCTCCAATGTTTTCATCGTCGAAATCACAAGGTGATTCAACGTTGAATTGTATAGCAACACGGGTAATGGAACACTTCACAAATGCATCCCGGGGGAATAAACTAACTGAACAACGACGAAAAAAAAATAACCGAATGGGAACTGACAGTGAAACAGCGCGGGGCAAAGATTTCCGATATAACCAAATTAGAAGCATTATTAAAATTTCCAATATCGGTAGCAACGATAACCGGAGAAGTATTATACGAACCGAAATATCAATCGCGAGGAGCTCCAATTGAAATTATTGATCATAACAAACACGCGTGGACACCTGCGGTAAATATATTTCCACGAGAACGAATCGTGAGATATATCCCCGGGGAATTTCTCAAGGATGTGTTCTATGAAGAGAAATTATTTGATGCTATTGTTACGTTGTGTAAAGATGATCCCGTGTCAGTGTGGTTACTTCGCAGCGCTGAAGATTCCGAATCAGGATTTGATCAGTTTGTAAGACCAAATGGAGAATTATATCGCGTTGAAGAATTAGATAACAGAATGAGAAAAATCGCTAATGAATTTTCACCGGAGAGTTTCCATGAAAAACTACTCACGGAAAGTTTTACAATTCCATCAGTGGTAGCTCATTTTGCAAGAGAAAAGAACTCATGGCGTCCAACACGAAGTGATTTTCTCGAAGATGTCAAATTGAGTTGCGTCGAATTTGGTCATGGAGGATTGTGGAATACGAAATACTCACGTGATGGTATGATTTCAATTGATATAGCTGCGTGTTATCCTGGAAGTTTTCTCGGGTATGGAGAATACTCTGAGTATTTTAAACGATTTGGACATCCCACGCATGAAATGACTCGTGTTGCGATTAATGGTCGTTTGCCTGATTTTGATTTAACCGGGTTCGCTCGTGTGATATCATTTGAACTCGCTGCAGGGTTACATCCGTGTAGTTATGTTTGGCTTGGTAGACATATGTCTGAAAAACACTGGATGCCAATAGTGCTATTGAGATATATGATCGATTGTGGTATGCTAATATCGATAATTGTCAGTGAAGCGATTATATGCTATCACGCGCAGAAGGATGTTTGGTTACCAAAACCTGATCTAGATCGTATAATTGATGAAATTAAAAATCGAAGATTTTCAAAACAGTTTCCTAATGGAAATTCTTCGAATGGAAAATCGGAGATTTTCAGCGAGGAAGAAATCATGAAACTATCTAGGCAGTTATTTGAGATTAAAAACAAAGAAGCCAAAGATTTCGGACGAAAAATAATTGGTAAATTCACTCAAGGTGGAAGATTTGACAATGCAAAATACTCTTCGAGGTTGATCATAGACAACGCAGAATACGATTTTATTGTAGCGGATTTAACGAAACAGGGAAAACTTGTATCCCGTAGGGATGCTTTTCTATCCAATGGTGAGAAATTAGGTACGGTTGTTACCTACTGTGATGGATATAGTTGTCAGTACACACATTTGAGAAGTTCTATGCTAGCCTATGCTTGTATTAATCTATTTTCGATGATAAATAGATTTCCAGATACCGCGGTTAGAGTAGCTACTGATTCGATGTATATCCACAACAAATACAGATCAGATGTAGCGGAATTTACAGATCCCGAGGAAGCGTGGGGGCGTTGGCGATTTAAAAAGGAAAAACTACATGAGTATTGTGAATCCGCAGACGTTGCCATCGACGATAAATACTTGAAAAGCAACCATAATCTCTCAGAGATTCAATCAGAATTTTCTAATGCACCACCCGTATCTGATCCCGTATGTAGATACAAGACAGTTTATTTAAACGGTTGTGGTGGGTCAGGAAAGACAACTCGTGCAATTGAATTATTTCGTCGGTCAACCATGATTGTGCTAACACCAACTCACAGACTCGCCAGAGAGATGATAGCGCGGGGAGTAAAAGCCTGTACTTATCACAGCTTCTTTCGATGGAAAGGCGATACATGGACTCCTGATCGAATGGGCGATAAATTCATTCCTGAAATCATAATCTGGGATGAAATATGCACGGTATCGTTGACAGTATTACAGATATTTCTTGAATGGTTGTTATTGAAAACTACAAAAGTCGTCATGTGCGGGGATCACGGCCAACCACAGCCATTTGTTGGTGGATCTCCACATGAGTGGTTGAAGAATCATGTAGACTATTATGAAGAAATTAATACCGACCATAGATCACTTGATGAACAATTACGAGAATTCAAAGCGCTAATTAGATTACAACCGGATAAAATCCAATGTGAAATAGCGCGTGAAATAATTTCAGAAACTCCCATGAATGATTTTTGGGAAACATGGAGACCAAATGATTTAATAATCGCGAGTAGAAAAATAGTCAGAGACGCGCTTCAGATGAAATTATTTGAATTGCATAAGTGTAAATTTGCAACACTTCCAGTACCGTTGTGTTATAGGTCTTCGGATACACGAAAGCATAATATAGAAGTTGATATTCCAGGGAAGAGTGAAAAGCAGATTCTCGTGTTAAATGATATTGTGCTGGTTGATATCAGCGTCGTCGAAAATGCATTGCGTGCTAATAAATCCCCATGGACGCTAGGATACGCAGCGACGATACATTCTTCACAAGGATTAACTATATCGGATACAATTGTTTGGATAGTAGATAATCACATTGAGTGGTCAAATTTAGTTTATCTCGCAGTATCCAGAGTACGGCGAATAAACCAACTTCGAAGAATTGTTGTTGACGATGCCAGTGACGATATTATCAGCGCCGATGATATCACTGGTGATATAATCAGAAAAAAACTCTCTGGTTATAAACAACAGGATAAAAAAAAATAATAGAAAATTTGACATTGATGCTGAATTAATAATTACGCTGAAGCAACAACAGAATAATCACTGCGCGAGTTGTAATTGTATAATGCGTTGGCAGTATTCGGACAAAGATCCTCGCCAATTTACCGTAGACAGAAAGAATAGCAGTGTAGGTCATACCAACCATAACGTTATGCTGACTTGTCTTGAGTGCAATAGACGCAGAGGTGCTAATTAAGACCACGCGGTGGCAATTGAGTATCCTCGGGGATCACTTGCAGTTGTTGTCGAGTAAATCCTCGCTGAGGAGCAGTTGAATCCAGTCTATAGATTGCTGGTCTACCCGTTGATCGTGTTATACCGGATATCTTATGCGTCGTGACGCTCCAAATAGGATCAGTAGCTCTTTTTTTACCACCTTCAAGCTCTCCTGGTTCGTATAAGTACCTTACAATGACATTACTACCAAGAATTGGTTCTTTGAAATCTTTTTGTGGTTGTACGGGTATATACTTGTCTTTAATAGCGTTGACAGGTTTCATATTAATTGTTCTAGTAATCTCATTATTGATTGCGGTAACTACACCTGGTAATCTCTTGACCCATTCACGGGATCGTTTATCCTGGATGAATTCTTTCGCGTATTGATATCCAAATAACCGCTCAGCAAGTGTCCGATTAAATCGTTCAACAATTGCCTGATCGCGATGTAACGCAGTATGCCCTCGTCTGATGGCGACATTATGATGTTTCATCGTTGTTAAAACAGCGCCTTGAAATTCCTTGCCAGGATCAACTTGTAACAGATTTGGCCAGCGCAGAGGACCTCGTCGATAAATTTTTTCAAATGCAGAAGCTACTTCAGTAGATGATTTTGCCCTTAGCGGTTCTGCTTGTTTGTATCGACTCGCAATATCAACTACGGTTAATGCATATTTGTAACCGTTGTCATGCGGCAGAAATAGTATATCAGCTTGATGAACTTCATTAGGTGTTGTAACATCAAAATGCGAGTAGTTAATTTGTTTAGGCGCTGGTAGATAAATTTGCCATATCGCCTGTTTGGATAACCAGTTCGCTGCAGTGTTTTTTTTCACCTTTGATGCGCTAGCGAGTTTATTGATTGCTGCGTAACCTCTCCAGTATCCTCTCGGAGAATAATAAATAGATTCCATATTTTTAATTACCAGCACCTAACATCAATTTACCCTTCATAGCAGATTTTACCAACCACGAAGCCAATTTTTCTTTGAAGGATTTATCAGGAATAGCATTTAACGCATGAATTAATTTCACATCTGCTAGATGTCTATGCTGCAAATTGCTGCTTTTATAAGCGACATCATGAGCATGACACGCCTTATCAATAGCGTTTATTGGATACTCGCCGGGTCGGGGCTGATTTTGATCATCAAGTCTGATATCTAATCGTGTTCCCGGTCCACAGTAGCTATATCCTGGAAGGTGCTTTTCTCCTGGATACTTTGCCCACGGTGTTCCTGGGAGTTTTGCTAACTTGGCTGCAATATCACCTCCTCGTTTTTTTTTAAAGGTTTCGTGGAAACAAATCTAAATTTTTTCGTACTACATTGTACGCATTTACCAGAAAGCGCTGATCGATTATTTTTCGTTGTAATCGTCGTCAAGTCATTTGTGCCAGTACGCGTCCTACACTTCACACAATATAGATCCATAATTTATATATAACGGCATGAATGTAATTGATTATTCAGCTACGAGACGACGGGAACCTATTAGACACCATGCAATGTTACCAAATTCTATTCGCGCGATTATCATCGGACCATCTGGAAGTGGTAAAACACAATTGCTACTTAATTTGATAACGAGATGGATGAAGTGGGATAAGTTGTATATGATTGCTCCGAGTGTAGATGATCAGCGATGCTATGAAGTGTTAAAGGATTTTAACGAAGCCGGGCGAGAAATTAACGGTGATGGTGTTATTGAGTTTATAACCGATATCGAGGAAGCACCTAGCATTAATGATATTGATGGAAGTATTAACAATTTAGTCGTATATGATGATATCATGTTAGATAATCAAAAAAATCCAGCTAGAATATTTTCCAGAGGCAGACATAAAAACACCGATGTGATATATATCACTCAACGTTACACTCAAATACCAAAAGTGATCAGAGATAACTGCAATATGCTGTGTGTATTTAACGGAGTTGATACTCATACGTTAAGAAATATTTGGCAAACTTGGTGCGGTGGCGATATGGATCATAATCAATTTAGAAATTTCTTTAGCCGCGCTCAGACAATCCCACACGGATTTGTGACGATAAATTTATCAGACCCTCGGACAAGATATCGTGTCGGACTTGATTAAATATTTAGTTAGTAAAAAAATTGTTAGCGCATAGCAGCAGAGAGTGTGAACGCCAACTAAATTGTAAGATATTTTTTTTTCATTGTTGAAATTCAAAGAATTTTCACGACGACCGTGGGACGTTGCAGTGTGTCGCAGCCGTTGTGTGAGACTCTGTAACAGCCTATTATGTGAAATAATTTCGTTTTCCGTAAAAGCCTTATTTTTGCTTGAAAACTTGGTCTGTTCACACTCTCTATCCTTTGTTAAATAATTTCGGTTCCATAGAAGCCTTATTTTTGCTTGAAAACTTAGTCTGTTCACCTCTCCTGCTGCTAATGCCTTTGATTTTAGAATGACTACTGCTACTACATATATACTACTAGAATGATAACTACTAATTATGGTTTTAAAATGAATAGTACTTCTAGTTATACTATTATAATTATTACTACTAGGAATGGTATAAGAATGACTATTAATACTACTTATAATACTAGAAAGGTTTCTACATATACGTTTAGATTGACTATAATTACAGATGCTACTAGAAAGGTTAATACTTATTTTTTACGATTGACTACTACTACTAATACTACTTGTGTTAATATAATGGTCACTACTAATGCCTTGGGAATGACAATTATTTCTACATATACTAAAAGAATGCTTACTAAAATACGTATGATGTTAGAATGAATACTATTGCTGGTTATTCCAGTAGAATGATTACTGATGGAAGGACAAAATAACTACTGTTCATACTACAAGTATGGTTAGTACGTATGCTTTAAGAATTACATTTTATGGTATTAATACTAGAATGACTACTATATATGTCTTAGAATGATTACAAATGCTACGATACTAATAAAATTGAACCTACATTTGCTTTCAGTTTACTACAAATAGTACCTGTTCTGCGATAATGATTGCTAATTCTGCTTTTAAAATGACTACTACCTTTACTTGTAATACTCGAATAGTTAATACGTATGTATTTAGAATGATTACGAATAATATTAATGTTTTTACAATGGTCACTGCGTTTGATCTTAAAATTAATACTAATAATACTACTAGAATGGTTAATATTTAAACCTTTAGAATGAATGCATCTACTTATACTACACAAGTTTTTACTAAGTAAGCGTTTATAATGATTACTACATCTACTTGTACTACTAGTATGGTTACAGCTTTTGCTTTCAGCATGACTACTACTACTTATACTAAAACAATGCTTGCTACTTATGGTTTTATAATGACTTATCATATTGCTCATACCAATGGAACGGCTATTTCGGATTCTTTATGAATGACTACTACTTCTGATACTTCTAGAATGTTTGCTAGTTTTGGTTGAAGAATGACTAATGTTACACCTTTTGCTACTAAAACGGTTTCTACTTATGACGTTAGATTGATGACTACTTATACAGCAATATTGATTAATACGTATATTCATTTAATGACTACTACAACTGCTAATACTTATATTTATCGAAAGGTTACGTCTTAAGCTGTCGTAATGCATACTACTAGTACTTCGTATAATACTAGTGTGGATATTACTTATGTTTATGCAATGACTATTACCACTACTGTTACTAAACAAATAGTTTCTGCTTATCCGTTTTAGAATGACGAATACTAATTATTCTCACACTACTAGAATGGTTATCACTTATGCATTAAATGCACTACTAATAGTATGTGTACTAATGGATTAGTATCTACATTTGCGTTTAGAAAGATTACTACTAATTATAGTACTAGTATGATTACTATCCATGCGTTTAAAACTGCTATTAATAATACTTCTACTTCTATCAGAACCGTTATTATCATACCATTTATACTATTATGGCTATAACGATTACCGGTGATTCTATTAGAACTGTTATAATCATACCGTTTATAATGGAATTGATATCCTTAATCCTGGTACTTATATTAGAAATGGTATAGTCATACCATTTATATTAGAATAGCTATAACTAATACTGGTACTTTTATTAGAACTGTTATAGTCATACTGTTTATACTAGAATGCCTAATATTAATAATGGTACTTCTATTAGAACTGTTATAGTCAAACTATGTATACTAGAATAGCTATAATGAATACTGGTACTTATATTAGAAAAGTTATAAATGTTTATAGTGGAATGGCTAGAACTAATGCTGGTGCTTCTATTAGAACCGTTCTTATTCTACTGTTTTTACCAGAATGGCTTTTACTTATAATGGTACTTCTGTTTGAACTGTTATTATCATACTACGTACCGGTATATTAGAATTACTATCACTAATAATGCTACTTCTATTACAACCGTTATTATCATACTATTTATACCAGAATTGAAATTACTATTAATAGTACTTCTATTAGAACCGTTAGTATCATACTTTTGTACTAGAAATGCTATTACTAGTTCTGGTACTTATATTAGAACTGTTATTATCATGCTATTTATACTATAATAGCTTTTACTAATTCTGGTACGTCTATTAGAACTGTTATAATCATACTGTTTATACTAGAATGGCTATTACTAATATTGGTACGTCTATTAGAATTGTTATAATCATACTGTTTATACTAGAATGGCTATTACTAATGTTGGTACTTCTATTCGTACTGTTATAATCATACTGTTTATACTAGAATGGCTATTACTAATATTGGTACGTCTATTAGAATTGTTATAATCATACTGTTTATACTAGAATGGCTATTACTAATGTTGGTACTTCTATTAGAACTGTTATTATTATGCTATTTATACTATAATAGCTTTTACTAATACTGGTACGTCTATTAGAACTGTTAAAATCATACTGTTTATACTAGAATGGCTATTACTAATATTGGTACGTCTATTAGAATTGTTATAATCATACTGTTTATACTAGAATGGCTATTACTAATGTTGGTACTTCTATTAGAACTGTTATTATCATACTATTTATACTATAACAGCTTTTACTTATACTGGTACGTCTATTAGAACTGTTATTACCATACTATTTATACTATAATAGCTTTTACTAATATTGGTACGTCTATTAGAATTGTTATAATCATACTGTTTATACTAGAATGGCTATTACTAATGTTGGTACTTCTGTTCGTACTGTTATTATCATACCGTTTATACTAGAATGGCTATGAATTATACTGGTTCGTCAATTATGGATGTTATTTCGTACTATTTATACTAGAATGAATATTAATACTACTGGTACTTCTATTAGAACTGTTATAATCATACTAATTATACTAAACATTATATCTCTAATACTGGTAATTCCTTTCTAACTGTTATTCTCATAATGTTTATAGCAGAATCGCTATTAATAATACTGGTTCGTCTATTAGAGATGTTTTGATCATACTATTTATAGTAGAATGGATATTTATACTACGGGTACCTCTTTACCTATTCTTCTCATGCTTATCATATTATTAATAGTTCCTAGCCTTCGATAGCATTAGAACCATTTCAATGCAGAATGAGAAAACGACCTTGTATTATAATTTTCATTAGCATCAGTACTTTTGTATCAGACCTTTCATCTCTTTTATCAACGTTTCTGCTATGATTGTGTTACCGTCTTGGGCAAATAGAAATCTTACATCGACAATAGCTATTACACGTAATGATATTACTATTACTGCATTGCAATATTAAACGTGGCGAATCCTCTCGTTTTGCTAGGAAATATGTACACTAATTTAGATGGAAGCTCGAGGTTGTAAAGTATGATTAAGTTTTATTTATTTCTGACACTCATTTTATACAAAATATATGATATGAATCAATCAACCAAGTGGATATATATGTACTGAAGACAAAATAATATTAGTTGGATTAGGTTTTGTATGTGTTTTTATATTGCTTTCCGTGGTGACGGGTACGGAAATGAGCGTCAAGGTACCTTCCTGAGTTTTAAAAGAGGACAAAATTAAAACGTAGGTATTGATAATTAATCAAATTGTGCGAAGAGAAGCAAGATAACGACATACATTACATTCACGTCATGCACGCACCGATAAAGGTCACATGCTAGCATGTTAGAATATATGTTCAGTAATTGTCTATAGAAGGCAAGAATTATAAATCCAGACAAAAGCCGCTTTAAAGCCAAGGAAAAGTTAAATAACAACTAACTATATACATGTCAAGAAATATGTTAGCTGCTGCACATGTTTTAGATATAAGTTCATACGAAAAGCTATAATTTGTTCCTCACACTCAGGTATTGCTAAAAATATCTGGGATAAGTCTGTCGTGAATCATGTACACTATAAAGATTCACAACACCAAACGGTTGAAAGGAAAATACAAGAAATGAACACCCGATTTAAACCTTATTCATATAGTATCCTTGCTCAATTACGAATCGGTGCTACGTTTAAAGGTTATTTCAAAACAAACGTGGTATCAGGTTTCTTGATTAAGATGAGACTAACTGATTTATTAAAGTGTAATGCTAATGAATATTGCTTACCTCGTTGCATTCCTTCTCCAGACCTGGAGGGCAATTCTCCCATTCACATGACTATAAAATTCCCATTCATAGATTTCACCAGATTTTTGTATTCTGTGGTAAGCGTTGTCGCCAGTGTAAACTTTATTCGCAGGCATCACATGGCCTCGTTTTCTTATGCTTAAGTTGTTGACCTTAGTAGGGACGAGGTTTATATCTGCCAGAATAATTATAAACTGTATAGTGTGTTATATTGTGCATAACTATAAGCGAAATTAGAAAATTGATTAAGTCGCTCAGAAAATACATTTGGTTAACAATCTTTAAAACACTCTTTCATTGGGATCAACTATAGCAGCAGAGGGGGCGAATTCGACTACTCTAATTGGGGTAGATTTTAAGCAAAACATTTTAAGTCTCCATTTGCCAAATGGAGCATTAACGATTTTAAAGCCATATTTGTCAAATCAAGGGTTTCTCAAAACCTCTTGCACTTAAGTACCTTGCCAATGGAGCGCAAAAAAAGCGTCGATTCGAGACGTCATTGTCGCCGTATCAGCTGCTATGGGTTAACCGAATATTTTATCAAGTCCGATACGATATCGCGTCCGAGGGTCTGACAAATGTATCGTCACAAATCCGTGTGGGATTGACTGAGCGTGACTAAAGAAATTTCTAAATCGATTATGATCCATATGACCGCAGCACCAAGTTTGCCAAATATTTCGTAGCGTATGAGTATCAACTCCGTTAAACACACATAACAAATTGCAGTTATCTCTGATCACTTTTGGTATTTGTGTGTATCGTTGCGTGACATATATCACGTCAGTGCTTTTATGCCTGCCTCTGAAAAATATCCTAGCGGGATTCTTTTGTTTGTATAACATCACATCGTCATATACGACCATATTGTTAATACCTCCATCAATATCATCAATGCTCGGTGCTTCATCGATATCGGTTATAAACTCAATAATACCCTCGCCGGATTCTTCTACCGCTTTGTCATTAAAATCTTTTAACATTTTGTAACTCCCGGGAACACCATGGGCAAGGTATCCAGGAGAAAAACATCTTCCAGGGTATAGTTATTGTGGACCCAGAACCAGACTCGATATTAGACTCGATGATTAAAACCAACCCTAACCCGGTGAAGAACCAATAAACGCCATTGATAAAGCATGTCATGCTCATGATGTTGCTTATAAAAGAAGACATATCGCAGATGTTAAATTGATTCACGCGTTGAATTCTATCACTGATAAATCCTTCAAAGAAAAATTGGCTTAATGGTTAATAAAATCGGCGATGAAAGGTAAACTGATGTTAGGTGCCGGTAATTGATAACAACATGGAATCTATTTATTATTCTCCAAAAGGATACTGGAGGGGTAAAGCAGCAATCAATAAACTCGCTAGTGCAGCATTGGTGAAATATACCACTGCAGCGGATTGGTTATCCAAACAGGCGATATGGCAAATTTATCTACCAAGGCCTAAACAAATTAACTACTCGGTTTTTAATGTGACCGTTCCTAATGAAGTTCATCAAACTGATATATTATTTCTGCCACATGATGGTGGTTATAAATACGCGCTAACCGTAGTTGATGTTGCTAGTCGATACAAACAAGCAGAACCGCTAAAGACAAAAGTCGGCCACTGAAGTAGCTTCTGGATTCGAAAGGATTTATCGAAGGGGTCCTCTGCACTGGCCAAATCTGTTACAAGTTGATCCTAGCAAGGAATTTCAGGGTGCGGTTCTATCAACGATAAAGCATCATAATGTCACCATCAGACGCGGACATACTGCACTACATCGCGATCAGGCAATTGTTGAACGGTTTAATCGGACACTTGCTGAGCGGTTTTTTGGATATCAATACGCAAAGGAATTCATTAAGGATAAACGATCCAGTGAATGGGTCAAGAGATTACCAGCTGTGATACCGCGCTGAATAATGAGATTACTCGAACAATCAACATGAAACCTAACAACGCGATTAAAAAGAATTATATACCACAACCACGAAACGCTAGCGTTTCCCAGCCAATACTCGGTAATGTCACTGTTAGGTATTTATACGAACCAGGAGAGCTTGAAGGTGGCACAAAAAGGGCTACTGATCCTATTTGGAGTGTCACCGCGCATACAATATTCGACATAACACGATCTACGGGTAGACCAGCAATTTATAAACTGGATTCAACTGCTCTTCAGCGTGGGTTTACTCGTGAACAACTACAAGTGATACCCTAGGATACTCAGTTACCGCCGCGTGGTCTTAACTATCACCTCTGCGTCCATTGCATTCAAGACAAGTCAGCATCACATTATTTCTAGTATGACCTACGCTGCTATCTTTTCTGTCTACGGTAAATTGTCGAGAATCCTTATCCGACCAACACCAACTCATTCTACAATTGCAACTCGAGCAGTGATTATTCTGTTGTTGCTTCAGCGTAATAATTAATTCAGCATCAATATCAAATTCTCTGTTATTTTTATTTCCTGCTGTTTATAACCAGAATGTTTTTTCTAATTATGTCCTTGACTCTGTCAAGGCTAGCAATATCACCTAAAACAACTCTTTGAAGTTGATTTATCATTCGTACTCTGGATACTGCGAGATAAACTAAATTTGACCATTCGATGTGATTATCCACTATCCAAACAATTGTATCCGATATAGTCAATCCTTGTGAAGAATGTATCGTCGCTGCGTAACCAAGCGTCCATGGGGATTTATCAGCATGCAATGCATCTTCGACGACACTGATATCAACCAGTAATATATCATTTAACACTAAATTCTGATTCTCTGTCCGTGATTTTGTCAGGCCTGGAATATCAACTTCAATATTCTGGTTTCGTGTATCCGAAGGCCTATAACATAACGGTACTAGAAGTGTTGTAACGTTTTCTTTATGCAATTCAAATAACTTCATCTGAAGTGTGTCTCTGACTATTTTTATACTTGCAATTATCAAATCGTTTGGTCTCCATGTTTCCCAAAATTCCTCCATGGGAGTTTCTGAAATTATTTCACGCGCTATTTCACATTTTATTCTATCCGGTTGTAATCTGATTAGTTTCTTGAACTCGCGTAATTGTTCATCAAGTGCTCTATGATCGGTGTTAATTTCTTCATAATAGTCTACAAAAGTCTTTAGCCAATCATGCGGTGATAAACCGACAAATGGTATTGGATGGCCATGATCACCGCACATGACGACTTTTGTGTTAGCGTGCAATAACCAATCGAGAAATTTTTGTAATACATCTAACGACACCGTACATTTCTCGTCCCAAATTATGACTTCAGGAATAAATTTATCGCCCATTCGTTCATTAGTCCATTCGGCACCTTTCCATCGAAAGAAACTGTGATAAGTGCAACCATTTACCCCTCGTTGTTTCATTTCTCTTACAAGTCTGTGTGTCGGTGTTAGTACAATCATGTTTAATTTGGAAACGCTAGGGTTTCTACGAAATAACTCAATCGCACGAGTCGTCTTTCCTGACCCACCACAGCCGTTTAAATAAACTGTTTTATATCTGCATGTGGGATCAGATATATGCGGTGCATTAGATAATTTTGATATCTGATTATTTTTCAAGTAATTATTTTCAATCGTAACATCTGCTGATTCGGAATAATCGCACGGTATTTCTTTTTTAATTCTCCATGATCCCCAGCTCTCGTCACAAGTAGCTCTGCTACCGCTAATAAATTCAACCACTGCTTACCTGTGTTTTGCGTTTATGTAAAATGAATCAGTGGCGACTCTAACTGCGGTGTCAGGAAATCTGTTAATCATCGATAATAAATTGATAGAAGCATAAACCAGCATAGATGCTCTCAAATGTGTATACTGAAGATTTTCTCCGTCTGCGTAAGTAACAATTGTACCAAATTATACCACACGAGCGAATCCGGTTAAATCAAAATCAGACAGTGGTTCATTAATAGCAACACGGGCCATCTCGTGTGTGGGATGTCCAAATCGTTTAAAATATCTGCGCATTCTCCGTACCCGAGAAAACTCCCTGGGTAACACGCGACTATATCAACTGTAATAATGCTTTCACAGTCGTATTTTGTATTCCATAATCCGCCGTAGTTATATTCTATACAACTTGATTTGATGTCTGTGAGACATTCAGCTCCTGTTGATTTCCACGAGTTTCTCTTTCTCGCAAAATGAGCTGCAACCGATGGAATTGTAAATCAATTTGTTAATAATTGTTTGTCGTCGAACTTCTTCGAAAAACACATAGCTAGTTTTTTCATCTTGTCATGGAGGGCTTCAGTACGGTATAATTCTCCATTGGGTCTTACAAACTGATCGAATCCACCCTCGGGGTTTTCGGCGCTGTGAAGTAACCACACTGATAAAGGATCGTTTTTACTCAACTGGTAAATAGCATCGAGCAATTTTTTCTCAGAGAATTCTGGAGTGGAAAATTGTTCGGGTATATATTTTATGGTTCTATCCCGCGGGAAGATTGTTACCGCAGGTGTCCATGCGTGTTCGTTATGATCAATAATTTTGATTGGGGCTCCATTTGATTTATATTTCGATTCGTGTAATATCTCGCCTGTTATCGTCGCTACGGTTATTGGAAATCTTAATGATGTTTCTAATTCAGCTATATCCTGAATCGATGCTCCGTTTTTCCTAATTGTTAATTCCCACTCGATAATTTTTTTGCGTCTAAAATCAGTCAATTTGTTCCGCAATTATGCATTTGTGAAGTGTTCTATTATTCGTTCAGCTACACAATTGAACCTTGACGAAGTCAATGACGAAGTCATCAACGACAGTTTCATCGGTGACAGCTTGTTAATACTCGGTTTATCATTTAACGGATATATCCCGTAAACAACTGCTGTTACAGGATAAGATCTCTCGTAATACGGTTTGTCAATTCCAGTCAAAATTCCTGGTTTGGAATCTTGACTCACAGTGACAGCTTTTTTATCCTACAAGATGGGTTCAAATTTATCACGAATAATCCAATCTCCTGTTTCTGAACGGATAATGAATTTTATTCTAAAAAAATACCTTTTTCGAAGATGTGAAATTATCACTGCTGCTTTTTTTATCAATCATGGTAGCGTCAACGATATCGCCAAATCGAAATGTTGACCAACAATGAGATGCTCCATCACGCTTGAATTCATTAAAACAATCATGCAGAAAGGAGTTCTGTGGATATCATATGCAAAGTGTTCGTAACGGGAGTTATGGGCCTTTACCCTGCATACGATGCGGGGTAGGGGTGCGTGGTAAATCACAGTTGTTTCTCGGTTGTGGTGGCAAACGATGCAGAGAATTGAAGCGTTATTATGATAAGAGAATCAAAGATTCCATTAAAAACTCCATCAAAGATTCCATTAAAAACTCCACTAAGAATTCCATCAAAGATTCCACTAAGTATTCCATCAATGACCTTGACTCCGTCAAAATCATAAGAACTCCTCAAGACTACATCGAAAGATTTCCAAATGTAATCATTCGACCAAACAATAAAGTAGACAAATAGTATAGTATATAAATGAACCTAGAATTCGGACCACACCCTGTGATTGTAAACTATGAGGCATCCAGTGATGGTATTATCAGAAACCGTAGATTAAAGAAACCAGTTGGTTTTGTGACTAATCAAGGGTATTTGAGGTTTCGCGCTGGGAAGAAGAATTATTACTGCCATCGTTTCGTGTATGAAAGTTTCCAGGGATTGATCGAAGATGGTTTTGTTATCGATCACATAGATTCCAATGTTAAGAAAAATTCTTTATCAAATCTGCAAGCTGTTACACAAAGCGAAAATTTAAAACGAGGAAAGACTGGATTATGCTCGAACAAAGCGAGACCTGTAAGATCTTTTAATACAACAAATAACGAGGAAATAGTATTTCAATAAATAGCTAAGGCTGGTAAGTATTTCGATATTTGTCAACCTTCTGTTCAACGCGTTGCAGAAGGAATTTGTCGATCTGCGATTTCAAAAATGACCGGACAAAAAATTCAGTTCGTTTATATATAACACCCATTTTTCATATTAGAAGTATATAATTATTAGTAATATGAATTCTCAAAATATCAATGATGTAATAACCGAAATTTTAGTTTTGAAATCTCAGGGGATTTACACATGAGATTATTTAGACTGCGATCAAATTATGTCCGACTTCCATGTTATTGAATACGGCACTAACAATAACAAATATATACTACCCAAACAATATGCACTATTCAAACGAATTCAGATTTCTATCCATGATTCGCTGTTATGCTGTGACGACGTCAGTAAGTTTGTCCCGTTATTTACTATCGTGGATAGAAAAAGAAAAGAATTAGAGAAACAGTATGAAATAAAAAGAACAATTAATTCAAAAATCAGAAATATAAGATTGTTAATTGAACAAAATGAAAAGCCCCTTTCGGATAATTGTTAGTAAAATCTATGGACGGTTTTACCAGGAAGTTGTAAAATTTCGTAGTAAAATATTTTTTATTACTGAAATTTTCATAGTAAAATATTTTTTTATTACTGAAATTTTCATAGTAAAATATTTTTCTATTACTGAAATTTTAATAGTAAATATTTTTTTATTACTGAAATTTTCATAGTAAATATTTGTTTTAGTCGTTTTTTGACTGATTTTGGCTATTTTTCGACTGATTTTAGCTATTTTTTGACTGATTTTGGCTATTTTTTGACCGATTTTGGCCGTTTTTGACTGATTTTGTTTTTTTTTGACTGATTCAGTTGAAAATCTCTTTGAGATTTTACGGTCAAACGGTCGATTTTGCATGGGATTTCTCGTAGACTTTTTCACTGAAATCTTTGATTTCAAGAATGACTTTGAGTAAAAAATCATCAAAAAAATCACGAAATCTGACTAAAAACGACTAAAAAACGACTAAAAACGACAGAAATGACCAAAAATGACCAAAAATGACTGTTGTTTTCATTTGAAAATCTCCAAGAGATTTTACGGTCAAATGGTCGATTTTGCATGGGATTTCCCGTAGACTTTTCCCCGAAAATCGAAGATTTTTCACTTGAAATCTTTAGAAATTGCTGACAATTTCTGGGAAAATCTCTACAAGATTCAACTTGGAATCTTTGGAAATTGCTGTCAATTTCTGGGAAGATCTCTTCAAGATTCAAATTGGAAAATTGTTTACGATTTGAATAATGGTAAATGAAGCATTAACGACCCGATTAACGCGTGAGAGACTGGGCGCGATCAAAAAAATTATACCAATCCGCGACTCTGTAAGGAATAAACTGCAAGCTAGACATAGTTTACAAGCGGATTTTGCTGTGGGATATGAAGAATTGTTTAAACCAATAACCACAGCAAGGAAGGGGTAGAGCGTGCTATATGTGGAGATGTTCCCGAGACTACGGGAAAACCTCTTATTGTTGAACTTGAAAAAAATATCAGCTGAAACTGAACAAACAAAACAAGTTTGCCAAATCTCCACAGTGATATGGAAATTGAACGATTAAGTGATATTGATGTTACTGAATTATCTAAACCACTTGAATAAAAAAGAACAGTAGGTGATTGATGCGCGAGATTTAACGAGGAAGGGTTAGCAGCAATTGATTAGGCCGATCCAGCAAAAATTTCTGCGCTTGTTGTTACGACTTATGAAAACAGAAAAAAATGTTGAAACCAGAACATCATAAATATGTTAGAAGTATAACTCTTTGGGCTGATATATTCTTCAAAATCAAAACTAAAACAAGTCAAATTGACACAAGTGCATCATACATTGAATATATCAATGTGGTGGGTACAGTGTATAAACAATATGAAGAGTTTAAACAAAAACAAAAACCGCAAAAATTGCAAGGAAAGCGACAGCAACCTTCAAAGAAAATATCTTTTTCACCTACAAAACTAAAATAACCTTCGCTTGGACCATCTGATCGAGATGATGATGATACTCTTGATTATTTACAAAGCACGGCTACAGAAAAACTGAATGCAGCAACTGGTTATAGTATCGGGAAGGGATTAAGAGATTCCAGTTGAATTTCAATTCAATTTCCTGGTAATGTTCTTGGTGATATAGCACGATTTGAAGTTCTCATCGGAGGGAAACGAGCTGGAAATAACTCACCGGAAATAATCAATGAAGCAGCTGATATCTGCAGGCGGTTATTTGCCGGCGGTATCATGGATATTGCAATATATTATATTATTACAGCGAATAAACTCAAAGGATTGGAAAAAGTTTACGATGAAAATTGCTAGCAATTTTACGATTAGATAAATAACAATTGAATAAGAATGATCATACACTACAACCATGACAAACCAGTCAGCGTCTATGTAGTCAATTCTCGGTTTCCAGTTTATAGAACATACTATGGCGATGGTTTCGGTAATATAATTGCGGGGTTATTTGCTAGAATGGCTCCAAAAGTGACGCCGCTAGTAAAACAATTATCAATGAAAGCTATTGATGTTATTCGTGATAAGGGTATTAGTGCTGTTGGAGATCTTGCCGGGAAAGCGTTTTCAGCCGCGAAGGATAAATTAACAGCGCTAGTTCGGCGGCGAAGGAAACCGGGACGACTACCGTCTACAGCAGAGATGCCTGCGAGTGTTAGTAAAATTATAAATAACGCAGTAGATCAAAAACTAGCGTCGCTGGTGACTCCGTCATTGATGACTCCGTCATACACCAACGACCAAAGCAACATCGCAAATATGATAGCGGGAAGTGGCTTACAACCACGATGAAAACGCTAGCGTGAAAATCCGTAGGTGAAAATCGTTTACGATTTCGCGATTTAGACTTTGATAAATAGAATAAAATGTTTAAACGGTCACCTGATCCAGCGTTTGATATAGACGCCCTTGTTCGCAAGGATGATTCTGTACGCGATTATCAATATTACGCCTATCATGCAATAGACTCAAATAGTCGATCAAGAACTGAACTTCAAGTTCATGATACCAGTAAATACTTTCTACCCGCTGATGCGTTTATCGAAGTAGAAGGAGAACTTGTAACAGCTGCTGATACTCCTTCTGTACCATCACCATATCCAGTTGATACTCAAGTCGGGTTTGTCAATAATGGTATCATGGCGCTATTTGAGAGTGCAAGATACCTCATCGATGGAAAAGAAATTGAGTCTATAGAACGTGATGTTGATGTGGCCACAACAATAATAGAGCTAGCAAGATATTCCGATGATTATACAAGAACCGCGGGTCCTTCTATGATGTTTGCTAAGGACGTTAAAAATACCGCTGGAGGAAATCAATTTATTATAAGACATGCTGGTCCTCCTGCTCCTGCTGCTATCGAGGATATGATCATAAATGCTGATCCTAATTTCAATCTAGGAGCTGCAACACGTATATTAATGTTGGGAGGAGCGCGTAGATCATTTTCATGCGCGATTCCACTACATCATATATTTGGATTTTGTAGAAATGTTCGAAAAGTTATCTACGGACCAAAGCATACAGTAGCACTCGTGCGAAAAAGTAATGATAATGACGCAATTTGGAGGATTTTAGCAGATGCTGCAAATCCAGATGCTGATGCTGATAAAGTCATTTTAACAAAACTATCATTGTGGATGCCAGTGTTGACTCCATCAATCACCGCAGAAGAACAATTACTATCATTTATGGACCAAGGAGGAAAATCAATACTAAGTTGGCTAACGGTAAGTACAGATGTTAAAATCAAATATTAACGGGCTATTCACGTGGAACCTAGTATCAAAACAAGGCTTTGCTGCGCCACGTCATATATTTATTGCGTTACAGGATAACACACGAGTTGGCGATCAGCGTTTCAGCCATATGATATTTGATCAATTAGGTGTTAAAGACGTCTCACTGAGAATAAACGGCCAGCAGGAACCATCCGAAGATGAACAACTTGATTATGGTCAAAATCATATTGCTCGCGTGTATCATAGGTTGTTCTCATTATGTCACGCGGTCAAAATGTCGATAATGGTTTGCAAATATCACAATTGGATTTTAAGAATTTATACCCGGTCTATTATTTTTCGTTGGAACATCTTGATTTAACAAGACAATCAGTCGTTGATATACACTTTAGAGCTAATGTGCCTCCTGGTGCTATTGCTAATTATAGAGCGGTTGCTGACAATCAATGCTACTCGAAGGTGTTGGCGGAAGAATGAGAGTGGTAGATGCGCCAGTAGAAAACATATAGTGTTTTCCAAAACATGTAATTGAAAATCCTTGTTGAAATTGTAAACGATTTTCTCGATTTTTCCATTGAATCGCTTTGCGATGTTATTGTATAATGTCATACAGTCATATCGATGTTACATTGACCTCAGGTCAATTAAAGAAATTGCAATCAGAATCGGCTAAGCGATGTGGAGCCACAATCACGTTGAAACACAATTAGATGACTGTGGGGCGAATAAATTGTCGCTGACAACTCGTCAAGTGAAACACTTCAATGATGCTTTCAAGGATAAAAAAGGCGTTCAGATCACTCTCTCTGCGGATGAGATCAAAAATATGATTAAAACCGGCGATATATTCCCGTTGTTAGCTGCGATTCCGGCTTTGATTGCAGCAGCAGCCCCAGCGGTGGCTCAAGCGGCGGCGCTAGGAGCCGTTGGTACCGCGGCAGGGATGGTACTAAAAAAGGCAACTGGGCAGGGTTATAAAAATGGGAAAGGTTCTAAGACTACCAGGAACCCAGTATTCATGGTACAAAGGAAGCGGCCTGAGGATCCCAGGAACGGTTTACTAACTCAGAAATCATCGATTTCCAAACCTTCGATTGAGGAACCTATGGTTGTGGAATCTTCGATTGGAGAGTCTTTGACTCGGGAATCTTCGATTGTAGAGTCTTTGACTCCAATGTCCAATTTTGTTTTACTCGATGCTGCTAAAAAAATCGCGATTAAAAACTTCAGAGGTGTCTTTATGAAAGATCAGTTGCCGTCACAACCAAACAGCGTTGAAACCGGTATTATTAATCTCGATAACAGCACCGGACCTGGAACTCACTGGGTTACATACGCGATTGATCCACGCGGGATTGTTTATTTCGATTCATATGGATTAGCACCGCCGAAGGAATTTATGCGTTATATAAATCGCTTAAAAACGTTTTCAATGAAGACTTGGTATTCCACGCTACCGACACAACAAATGAATGATCCACCATTATGCGGCAGCGAAGTATTAAATGTCCTTGATGCTTTTTCAACATCTAGAAAACCACCACATGTTGTCGTAAATGAATACACTAGTAATCACTGGAAATCGAATAGATTTTAGAGAGAGATGTATAAAATAACATGATTGATATTTGGGGGAGATCTTTATCAACGCTGAAGAAACCCGAACCCGATGGCACTGCAACCGGTGATATAAAGAGAATAATTAAACATGAAATAGCTGAGACGTTGAACTTAACAAGTGTTGACCCCGGGGAAATAGTTCTATTTCAAGATCGTCAGGGTAAATTGAAAACTAGTAATGTGTCGTTGGATGATATTTTAGATAAACAACGAAACGCAATCGAGGATACTATCGCGTTTTTTTTCCGATCAGGGTAAATTTAAACCGGGTGTACTTATTTCGACGATTACAGATAGATTAGAAACTCTCAACGATGAGTTAAAAAATTCTGTGTTGGAACTAGCAACACTTCAATCTAGAATAGAAGTTAACGGAAAACAATTTCCAATTTTCGTATAAACATCGTAGATAAATTTATTGGAACCACGTTGGATAAAATTGAAATAAAACTCCCTGATCTTAAAAAATCCATCGATGAGACGAAAAACTTCATCGAAGCAATCACAGATGACTTTCCGAGGATGATAACAATCATAGAAGAAACAAAAATTCCTCATGAGAAAAAAAACAACTTAGTATACACGATCCAACACGGATCATTTGCGTGGACTCCTACAGACAATATACTAAGTATCACTGCAACCGTCAAAGGTATTTATCGATTAACACTAATAACACCGATTAAATTTAATATATCATCGTCGAGTTCATCCGGGGTCAAAAATACGATATCAACGATCATCGACAAGGATACAACTGAAAAGTTCACGAGAGCATCCACTGATAAGAATTTGGCTAGGGTTTCAACAACATGGTATGTGGAATTCGTAGCGGATTTAAGTAAATAACTGTTCCAAGTGAAATCTGTTATAATAAAAAAAATGTCATCACTGTTGACTTCGTCATCAATGGTACCTTCGGTATCTCAATATCGCTATGATACGGCCAGAAAGTTTTAGACTAAACTCAAAGCGTTCACTGAAAAGTATGCAATGAAAATTAAAAAATACCACCGAAGAATCACCGCAGTTGACGTTACCGTGTACTCTGTGAGTGGTGTAATCACCGGAGCCGGAATTATACTATCTTCGGTGACAATGATTGCTCCGATAGCTGTTCCAATTTGTATATAAGTGGCAGCAACAATCGCGGGAATAATTTCCAACCAGAATACCAATACCAACCAGATCACACCAAATCGAACAAATGAATGCTGAATTCCAGCGTAGAATAAAATCAATTACTGGAACAGAATCGAAAATCGCTATAACGGTTCATGAAGCAACACTATCATCTGCGATTGAGATAAACACGCCCTCTTATGTCGTAGATATCTATCAGGGTTCTATAAGGACAATACTAGGATGTCCTGAAAGTCCACCTCGGGGAGAAACCGTTAATGTACCACCTGAACCACAAAAATCTGATTATATCACCGACAGGATAAAATATGATAATCCAGTAAAAAGTTATAAAGATCACCAAGTCACAATAGTTTTTTTTTGGTATCGGATACCAACTAACTGGGAGAGATGGGGGAGGAGGAAATAGAGGGATATCATTTTGTTGACGAACCTAAAATTGTTCAAAATTTCACAGCGATGAATAATGATTTTTCACTGTTGTTGGTATCCCTCAAATCCGGTAATCTCACCCGAGATGAATTTATCAGCGTCGTAGAAACATGTAACAAAATCATCGACTATATGAAAACATTTGATCTGAAAATTATTCAGGATATATTAGATAACAATAACCCCCTATCGAGAACAAATTTTGCAAAATACTATAAAATCCCCATTAAAGATATTCCCGCTTTCAAACTACCAGGATATAACGCATCGGAACTAAAAAAAACTTCTCAGTGATGCCATTGACGTTGGTTTCCAAACAATCCATGACGGTTTCCAAAAAATCCATGACGCATGGAAAAAAAAACAGCACCACAACCACAAACAACTATCCTGACACATAATAATGACCAAGACGGCGGTGGTAGGCATATCGCGCCGCTCAACGTGAATGTTTCATCAGTGATTGCGCTCAATTTAGTATGTGATGTTATTGAGGGAAGTTATCAAATAAATCTCGAGCGATCAAATCAAGCTCAGCAGGGATATATTCTATATTCATTTGCACTAACAGCTCCTCCAGGATTTCTAATTATTGAGTCACCGGTTAATCCAGTCTATATGCGATGTCATAATAATTCACTAACGAGAATCAACTTCAAACTCACTGACCAGTCTAATAATCTGATTGATCTACAAGGTGAGGTTCTACAAATGAGTCTGTTTGTGAAATCCTAAAAGGAGTTTCGTCCTAAGGACTTTCATCGTAGCGATTTTCATCATAAATGATTTTCATTGTTAACCCATAGCAGCAGATGAGGCGACAATGGCATCTTCGAGGAATTTGCCTCGTCGACGCTTTTTTACGCTCCATTGGCAAGGTACTTAAACCCAAGAGGTTTTGAGAAACCCCTGATTTGACAAATAAGGCTTTAAAATCGTTAAGGCTGCATTTGGCAAATGGAGACTTAAAATGTTTTGCTTAAAATCTACCCCAATTAGAGAAGTCGGATTCGCCCCCTCTGCTGCTACTATTGTAGACTATTCATCACTTTCTCATGAATCTATGGCCAATAATTGAAAAATGCTAGAATAATGTGCGCCTGTCATTTCATGTTAGTTCGCTTTATTTATTTCGTGTCCCTTCTTGCAAATACTAAAACAATCTATTGGCCAATCGAAACAAATGAAATCTTTATTTCTAATTCCCTTAAAACGATTACTTTCAAATACACTTTTAAATCAGACTTAAATAATAAATATGCTTCATATCGGTAGTACAACACATTTCAAAACATTCAATTACAGCGCGCCACCTACCTCGACAAATGGGAGTTTGACCTGTCAGCTTCATTGATGGAAGACATGCACGTTTTAGATTCCCTTCCATTAGGGTATATCTGGCATTGCATGAATACTCAAACCATTCACCTACAGTTATTTTAGCACCTCCTTTCACTTTTTTGGCATTTACTACAGCACCAGGATCTAAACAAAGCGCACCTAAACAGGAAAAACAAAGATTGACTGAGAAACGTTCGTCCGTAATATAACAGTTTTAATTTTAAAGTGGGTATGAGCAATTTTCACGTTGTAATTAAACATATATATGTTAATAATGACATAATATAAATGCAAGAGTTACTTTATACCATGAATTGGAGAGGAAGTTCATGTAGCACACTTTCACATTCTATTAGTGTTGATATGTAAATTTACTTTAATTGATTGTTTCAAGTTTTACATTTTTCTTTCTCATTACATCCTATTGTAATATGACATTGTTTTCTGTACACAACCGGTTCCAATCTTGATTTCATTTCTGATACTTTATTTAATTTTATTGTCGTTATTTAAATAACTAAAATAGCTTCATTATTCTCTATGTGAGCCTAATAAAATAATTGTCATTCAGGTAAAGAAAAGTGAAAAATAATTTAATCAGTGTCTGGGATTTGGAGATTTCTAAGTTAAGTTGATAGATTTTTGGGTTATAAATACACAAGGCTCATTAGAACATTTTAGAAGGTTATGTTTCGTTAGTTTTTTTTTAGAATATGCTAATTTGTTACCTATGGTCTAGATGAAATAATATTATCATTTGACTGTGAGGACTTTTCAAGTCGTTGTTTAGCATCTAGCACTTAAAGTTTAATTATGTTAATTTAGGGCTGATATTTATTCTCTTCAATTGTGTCATGTTCGTTATTGTTTACTCTGGAAATACAAATGTACTGATAATATTCGTAGATGATTACATTACCTGCAATTTATATTGAATTGAATTCAAACCAGGAATAATATTTATGTAACTAAACGAGAGACTGTTGAACCATAAGTACTTCTTAGGCTAAAACATGTACATAAACGGCTTTGAGTATTAGGATCTCTCGTATATTTGAAATGGTTTTATTCAGGATTTTTTATTAATAAGACTTTTGTCTTTAACTCTTCGATTTCTTTTTAGAATTTATTTGCAATAAAGTAATATACTTTTCTCACTTGTCACATACGTTTTTTATTACATTTTACAAACCTTGTTGTCTACACTCCTTTCTGATACTTGTTGTAACAGCATGAACAATAAATATCATCATCGTATTTATTATTTATGCACACAGAAATGATAAGAAGAGTAGGATTATACAATCTATATTTTAATTGTGTGCCTAACATTTGTTCATGGTTAGGATCTGATTTTGGAAAGTTCACATAACTATCATTTGTCAATGATTGTACTTTTAAGACAGATTTAATTACCGCATACTAACCTAAAACAGGAATACTTTCTTACCCACCATATGCTTGTTTTATACAAGCGTATTTGACATAGATTTTAATAATTCGAATAGAACATTCCTGTCTAGTTGTAAAATTCTAGTGAATCGAATTATTCCGAAATCAAATCCTATGTAAGCATCAGATCAGAATAAAATCATTTCAATTTCTTAAATGCCCATTGCCCTTTGGGTCAATTCATTGCTTTGGAGTTTTGCAAACTTATTCAAATACATAATGGATTCCATCAATGTCTTACATTTTGACATGCAAGACTTTTGGATATCATTTGGACCTATACCTTATTTTGGAATTGTAATATGACTCTATGGACTATTGGGGATTCAATTCACAGTACGGTACAAGTCTCTTGAAGTTTCACTTTGTTATGTTTGTGTTTTGTAGACAACCAATTACTTGCTATTATTTCTTAAATTGTTGGATGCGTCTGTTTCTACAGAATTTTTAAATTGTAATTTCACAGTTCGGACTATTTTAAGTTTGATCCCAATTGTTATCCCAATATCATTACAAATATGCATCAGCATAGACAAACACAACTCATCAGTGTTTCAAACACGGTAGTACTTAATCAGTTTCAGTATGAAATAGATTTATTATTTTTAATCAGGTGTATTTGGATCTGACTGATTCTTTCATGTGTCACTAGCGTGGTGATATGTATGACTTTATTGATAGGTTAATATCAGGACATATGGAAATATTATTAGTAAAGGCAGGAACTGCGAGTATTACAAATGTAATATTATGTCTGACTAGTTGAATCTTTACGATTTTTAAATTAGCAAATTCGTAATTAACACGATCTCAGATGAACATCATTATTACACATATTAAAAATATTACCTAACCTCTTCTTAAATGTGCCTGACAACACTATATCCGTTAAATTTATGTTCATATTTTCATCACATCTTTTGAATATGTATATACCACGTAGAAGTTGAATGATATTAGTTATGAATTATATATACGATGATAGATCACACAATAATATATTGGATGCCTGATGTACTGCACGTTTCAATCAGATTCTGTCCCAAGGTGGTATATATTGTTTTATAATCATTGAAAGGGGTCTAAGAACAAGATAAATCTGCTTATATGTATATGAACGAATGTTACCTCTTCTGCTGCAAACCTTTGTAAATACTTTTGTCATCAAATTATATGAGGATATGCCTATTATACATTATCCTCAGAATGCAGTGTTTGATTAGTCTAGAATAAAGTGCTGCCTATGTACGCTAAGTTAACTGGCTAGCTTGGACTTATATAAACAAGATCAGTGATAGCATGTTTAAGTGTGGGATTTATTTGATTACAGGTGTGGAAATGTTTCGTTAGAATGTAACTAATGTGTAAATTGTAGACACGCTCTGTACTGGTAGAGAAATATATTCAGATTATCCAGATATGGTCATAATAAGGTGTGCACAATTACTATATAAAATAATGTTTGTAATGTCTCACCATTTACGAACGAAGAGCAAATTTGTATGCCACTTTCAGCTATCGCCATGAGGGTAAACAAAGAATACATTTCAACACCATGTCATTCATATACGTTTGTACGGCCCATATTCGCGCATAAATTATGTATATAAGGTATAAAGCACTTTTAATTTTTATCAAATACAAGAACGTATAGATCAAATAAAGAACAAAACTGTTGTTTACTTACATGCAGCCGAAGGAGTACTTGATTTACATGCATTCTGGCCTGCTGAAAAAAAGTCCGAGGTTAATCTTGTATCACAATACCAATGAAGACATAAATTATGTATGATGTTTCCGTTTCATTTGTGAAAGATAATTCTTGAGATAGTAAGCAAGTCACTTTGTTGGCGAGAACTCGTAATAAAACTGAAATCCAATGTTACCATTTCTATTTGTATACAAAATTTTATTCCTTTTCATATATAAAAGAGTTTACAAATTTATGATCGCATTAAAAATTGCGACCAAACTCGAATCAAAAACGTTGTTAAAAGAATCATAATGTTTAAGTTTAAACTAAAATTGTTGAGATTGCAATCATTCAAATGTACCTCGTATAGTTATGAATGTAGGCATAATTCAATATTACTAAGATGTGATAATGGTGATAATGGTGACCTGTAACGTCGGAGTCGGTGCATAGCCCCGAAGATTTGGGGCATCTTTCCCAAGCGAAACTAGGATATTTTAATCGCATATCGGGAAACTTTTCTATCAGGTTCACGCAACTGTTGTCCTGGTCTGCACAAACCTTCCGTTCTGAAACAGATATGTATCTGACAATTATACTGAACACATTTTAACATATAGTTTAACAAATTAGACTAAGAAAACCGTTTTAATCCAAATTGGTATTACATTAAACATTGAGAGTGTGTATTTTATCTGTGGCGACATCACTTCTGGATCTACTTTATAACCACTGAAGAAATATATCTGTCCTTTTCGAAAGTATCTGTGCGAGTTATGGTCTTACACTGAGCAAAATAAAGAAGTAAAAATAAAAACAATCGTACAACGTAGAAAATAATTGAATTCTCGGTCAGAAACGAACATTTAAGAGAAATCTTCAATATTCCAAATTAAATCCCAAAATATTCATAAACGTTCCATTAAAAGTTAAAGACAATAATATATTCCCAATGAATTCAATGTTTTGAATGTCATGATATATCGCTATCATGCAGTACGCTGAATAATATCGATTTCGCTTCAGTTCCAACAGTTATTATATTGCTGCTTCGCTAAAGATCTTGATGCATCACAATGACATTATAAATCTTTGAATTAATTCTAAATATTCCCAGAACGGCACTTTAGTACAGACCGTCGCGAACCTTCAGCTTCCACATTGTGTAAAAAAAATGATCCCTGTGAATTTAAATTGAAACATAAAATACATAAGCAAACGGATATTAGAACAATAAAAGTAAGAGGAAATAGAAATAAAGATTGAATAATGTGCTCTTTTTTCTCCTTGTTTAGATCTTGATAACACTTTTACGACTAAATGTCGCAATACATAATGCGTGTGTTGCGCTTAATTCTGTCTCATTGTTTACATCAGTTTGTGGCAGCACATTTTACCCGATTTAATCACGTGAACAATTAAACCAAATTGTAAACAGATTAATTAATTATTTTAAATCAATCTTGCCAACGACGTGTCTATGGCAATATTCAACTAGCATATAAACCTATGCGGTGGACGTTCGACACAACATATAGATATTTCATTTGTATACCTATTTTATCATTCTTCTATTGTATTCTCTATCTCTCTCGCACTCCACGCCATGTTGTAAAGATCACATGATTTGTCAGTTGCAAACCACCTAATGTACATATATACCGTCAACTAGTTGCCATCCGTGCAAGCGAACTCAAAACTACACACATTAGTCTTCGAGTATTAACTCCTTTTTAATTAGATTTCTACACGAATCATGTTGTTACGGCTTGTTATAGCCAACAATGTATTTTAAAAATACACTACGAAAGACGATACACATTTTTAAGGGAAACAATCGTCACTAACTATATAGTAAGAAACACGTTTTCAGCAATTACAACTGAGATTACAAGTGCGATATAAATCTATGTAAGAAAAAACAGTCATTGATCAGTGTTGACTGTAAACCGAAAGAAAAATAAAAAAATGAGAATCGCAGACAGCCTCTGATATCGAATAAGACTATCAAAGTAGGAATGGTACAAGTAGTTACGTTTGAATGATGCATCAGACAAGGTAATGAAAACACTCATTACGATACATGTGTGTGTGTGTGTGTGTGTGTGTGTGTGTGTGTGTGTGTGTGTGTGTCTGTAGTCGTAGTTTGCGCAAGTATAATAAGATCATTAGGTAACAAAGAAAAAGTATTTAACATGCATACTTACTATCAAACTTTCTTTTGCACACAAATTCATATTTAGATGTGTTCTCCTCATCGTTCCATGTGTTATCAAGAAATAGCAACATTGCATAATTTTCATCTGTTGCGTTATTTGGCTGACCTGTACGTGATACATTAGTAGTAGTAGTAATAATAATAATAATAATAATAATAATACCAAAATAACATTCAGTGTTAGCAGCATCAGCAGCAGCGTCAGCATCATGAACTGTAAAGAGTCTCACAAGGTATATTACATCATTATTTATCATATCAATGAATCAGGTCTAACGATGTAATATTGCCACAAGAAAGCATTCCTTGTATGGTATCATAATCTTTCATAACGTCTGATGAGTATGGAGTGTATTCAATTTTATAGATATGAAGTGTTTTTGGCATATTAAATAATTCATATCATGTGCGAATACGACAAAATGGTGAAACAGGTACATTATTGGAATAGAAAGAAGAATATTAAATTCGATATGCACCCTATTCGTAATAATGTTACTAATAATTATATTAATAAAAAAGAATATCAACATAATTTACGTGTACACATATTTTCGTGTTGATTCATACTACCTTCATAAACTTGGTATGTGTGTCCTCTGGCAGCGGATACACTGCTATCGGTCTTTTCTGGAATTTGTATGAGGCTTTCAAACTATGCAAGTTAACAATAATACAATCTAATGTGTACCCAGGTGACATAAATCGTCCTCCGCATTGTTTTGATACGATTTTAGAGGTTAATTTCTCTAGTAAGTAGATCAGCTTAACCACTGTGCGGGAGAGAAAATAACCTATATATTATAAAATGGATAATATTTTAATTCCATATTTTGTTAGAAATATTCTGGATTTGTATGTAACTGTGCTGGAAATGTTCTAGTACTTTCACTGTCATACGGTTTTTATAGCCTGATTTTCTTACGCCATCGCATACTCTTGTTTATAGGATCTATTGAATTTAATATATTGCGATTATCAGTATAAAGCATATAACTATATTTTTTTGTTGTAGGGTTTGTGTTTGTTTGTTAGATTATGATTATTTCTAACGTAGCTTTTGCCATTTGTTCAGTCATATCGCTACGATGTCTGCAGTGAGGCAGTTAATAATGATGTCTAACGTAGGGGTATCACGCCGCAGACATGTAGCACGAAGTCCCAACTACTCAAATTATTCTGACACCAGGCCGAAAAATCAAAACGCTAACCTTTTAATGATGAGCATCAAGCGAGGCAGCTGTCACTACGATTTTTGTTAGTCTTTATTCTAATAATACAAATATTGAAGTGTTTTAGTTAGATTGTATGAATGATTTGCATTAATGTTATGTCAAACATATATCAAGTATAAAGGTCGAAGGGGGTTGTAGATTGCCTCTGTTTGCATTTGGTCTTGTTGTAAGAGTGCTATATTGATGTTGTTTTCTTGTAATAATATTTCTAAACGACTTGTACGCTGGTTACGCTTTATTAACATGCTATATATGTACTCGTAATTCTTCCAGACCTTTATGCAACTTTCTAACGCGACAAAGTACAAACCATTAGAGATAAACTAGACAATACAATTTCAGTTGACTTATTGTCACCATACAGTTAACATAACTTCAGCGACAACCAGTAAGCACGACGAGCGCACCAGTGTTAAGTGAACTAGATTAAATTCCAACATCACTGCTGTTTGAGTGCTTAGACCCAATATTGCCTTCACTAACTGATGTTAATATGTCTCTCTCATCAGTTTTCATAACTGTAATCCGAAAATCATGTGCTGAAAAAACCATTGCTTGTCCATAACGATTTCCAGAACTAACGCACAGTTTCTAATCTCCAGTTTATATATATATATATATATATATATATATATATATATATATATATATATATATATATATATATGGTAGAAATCGTTGTTGTAACCCAACATGTATCTCATTTGAATTCAAACAGTCTTTATATCAATGTACATACCTTAGTGACTATGTGAGATACGGTGAATTATAAGAAAGATAGACAAGCGACACGCCAAGAGAAATATAAATATATAACGAAAGCTTTAGTAACCAGGTTTCCAGTGGGTCCATGAGACAAGAGTTCCATCGTTCCATTTCCAGACGCCCTCCTTCGCCGCATCAGTTGCTCCTATCCAGATGTTCTTTGGAAATGGTCTTTATGAATGGAATGTCAATTGATTATTTAAATCAATTATTCTTTTGGTCATACAAAATGGTACAAATTGTCGTTTGATACTCTCTCTCTCTCTCTCTCTCTCTCTCTCTGTCTCTCTCTCTCTCTCTGGGTGTGCGTTGGATTGTGTCTGCGTTATATAATATCGTACAATGGGAGGTAACACCTCTGAGAGTAAAATGGTTACTACAGTGCAATGTGAATGATGAATACATGTGTTGTTCGTTAACAGGTAACTGAATATTTAACTGACATATCGATCTTGTAAAGTGTACGAATCAATAAGGAATGATTTATTAAAGGAATCATGTAGGACAAGATAAGTTTATTAAACAGTGAAAGTTCTATTTGAAGAACCATCTTTTGTATTTGCCAAATTGGATATGGATGTGAAACTATTCATCATTTTTAAAGAATTGATGAAATTCACTATCTTTTAGAAAATAGTTGTAATTGTTTAACATTGCTTACAGTGTAGCTGGTTCGTAACTTGTATCAATAATTCAACTTTACGGAACTTATTTTAAGCTTATTTCTCTACTGTTTTCAATGAGTGACACAGGATGGAATTATAGACATATTTTTAAAGAACGTTTAATCTTTAGTTTGCTTTACAAGTTATCCACCAGATTTAGATCCAAATATCCATGTTTCGTTGCAAACAGGCTCTCTAACCTCACATATCTGTCACTGATTTTATAACCAAGCTTAACTTGTTCCACACAGCGGGGATAATGTCGTGAGAAAGTTCGAAAACTTGCAGTTGTTATAATCAATTTCCCTTAATGTGTGGTGCAAGTCAATGTACAACGCAACTACATTTTTTGATCGAGTTTAAATTCACACGTAACTTATCGCTTTGTATTGTATGATGAAACCATTGCATAATCTTAACGTATACGCCGACTGTTTATGTACAGGGATCTGGCACTGAGGATATTTCTATATCTTTTAACGGTAGACAAAACTAGCACCTACATTTCTAGTATGCAGCAAAAGGTTACCAATACATAATAACTTTTTGAGAGGAGTCTTGATGTAGCAATCAATAACGTGTTATATTTTCCCTTAGATAAAAGATGGTGGTGTAAGGGGTTCTCATGGATGGGTAGCACCTCTGGTGAAAGTAGCAGTCGTATCCTCTTGGGGGTAGCTAGTCCACCTTTGCGACCGGCTGGCTAAACCAGGTTGAGGGTAACCGACAGGTCTCAAACCTTCGGTGAGTCAGGGATTGTCACTCCTCGCATGTGAAGACTGGACCCGGCGGACTGCGCGGAGGAACCACCACCTGGTCAACGGGCAGAAAGACGGACCCAGCAATGCGTTGTGGAGCGCTAAGAGCACGGCAAGACACGTAGGACGCCTTGGTTATCCACTGCATCCAGTCTCCATTCCGACCGTCTTGACTACGTCATTCTAGTGGAGAAAATGGAGACTGGACGAGAGAGTGAGGCTGACGTAGCGCAACTCTCCCTCACTTTAATCCAATTCACGCGCAAGTCATTTATGTCGTCATCATCATCATCTGTTCCAAGTCCTGCGGTGATGGGCGAGCTGCGACGCGGCAGGTGTGGTTGCACTGGCAGCCGTAGTGGCGGACCTGCATACAGGCGGCTCAAGCCGTAGGGTCGTCTTCCATTGACCTGAAGCAGAAGTGGATCTCGGCAGCCGTCTGAGCGACTAAACAGACCTTTTTAGGATAGCGCTGCTTACCTTCGTAGCCTGAGGAAAGGGCTAGAAAAGGTGCCCCAAAAAAAGCCTGCTTCAACCACCCCGACCAGCTTACCGCGGCTGGAGGGAATCCCACTCTTGCGGTCGAAACACAAAGAAAACCCAAAAGGTTCCACTCACTCTTGGTGCGTGGAACATACGCACTCTACTGGATCGTGCAGAGGCTGACAGACCAGAGAGAAGAACTGCCCTGATTGCAAGATAACGTGCCCTCTACAAGATAGAGATAGCAGCACTGAGTGAAACTCGCCTGGCCGACGAGGGCCAGCTGACTGAAGTTGGAGCTGGATACACCTTTTTCTGGAGTGTACGTGGCACTGATGAACGTCGTGAGGCTGGAGTTGGTTTCGCAGTCAAGTCGAGTTTGGTGAATAAGATCTCTACCTTACCAAAGGGGATTAATGACAAATGATTAATAATAATGAGGCTACCATTACATGGAAAAAAGCAAGCCACACTCATTAGTGCTTATGCACCAACCATGCCAAGCTCGGAGGAGGCCAAAGACAAGTTCTACGACGATCTGGAAGCCCTAATTACTTCGGTACCAAAGTCAGATAAACTAATCATTCTTGGTGATTTTAGCGCCAGAGTTGGCGCGGACCATATCTCGTGGAAGGGAGTTATTGGTAGACATGGCATTGGCAACTGCAACAGCAATGGACTTCTGCTCTTGAGGTTGTGTGCAACTTACGATCTTCTGATCACAAACACTGTATTCCGTCTGCAGAACCGTAATAAAACAACTTGGATGCACCCACGGTCTAAGCATTGGCATATGATCGACTACATATTAGTACGTGGGACTGACTGGCAGGATGTCCGGGTGACTAAAGCCATATGTGGTGCTGACTGCTGGACAGTCCACAGGCTGCTGATTTCCAAGATGAATCTCAGAATTAAACCTCCCAGACGTCCACAGGGAATCAAAGTCCCAAAGCGGCTCAGTATCTCCAGGTTGAAATTATGCAACCATGAGCAAACTCAGTCTTCAGTTATTAAACGCCAGCTAGAAACCAGATACTCTGACACCAACGATGCTGGGGGGCCTTCAAACATATTGTGTACTCTACTAAATCTGAAACCTTTGGCATAACTGCGCGAAAGCACCAAGACTGGTTTGACGAGAACAGTGAAAAAATACAGTCCCTGCTAGAGGAGAAGCATCGTCTCCATCGTGCGTACAACATCGACTCCAAGTCCGCTGCAAAGAAAGATGCATTCAGCAGGGTCCGCCAATCTGTGCAGAACAAAACTGCGCGAGATGCAGGACACATGGCTGAGCCGAAAGGCTGATGATATACAATCCTTTGCCGACAGACACGACATGAAGAATTTCTATAGCGCTCTTCGTAATGTTTATGGCCCAGTAACAGCAGGCACAGCCCCTGTATTGAGCACAGATGGCAGCACTCTGATAACCGAGAAGGAGAAGATACTGGAACGCTGGGCGGAACACTTTGACGGTGTCCTCAACAGACCCTCTTCCATCAATGATGAAGCTATCAACCGTCTACCACAGGTGGAGATCAACGAGAGACTGGCTGACCCTCCAACATTGCTGGAAACTCATAAAGCCATTGCGCTCCTGTCTAGTGGAAAAGCTCCAGGAGCAGACTCCATCCCAGCTGAGATCTACAAGTTTGGTGGGCCTAAGCTAGTGGAAAGACTAACAGAGATGCTCTGTGGGATGCGGAAGCAGAAACGCATACCACAGGAATTCAAAGATGCATACATCGTCCATATTTACAAACGCAAAGGCAATCGCCAATCCTGCGACAACCATAGAGGAATTGCTCTACTCCGCATCGCAGGTAAGATCCTCGCCAGGCTACTGCTGAACAGACTCACAGAGCACCTTGATCATGGCCTACTACCACAAAGTCTGT